>JAUCMT010000154.1:1488114-1510531 GCA_032357475.1 Enteromius thamalakanensis | reverse complement strand
TCACTGCGTTTTTAAAATAGGCTTCAGTTTAGGGGAAAAAGAGGAGTTTTCCCATAGCGTCTTATCAGACGCAGTACGAGTGTAATGTCGAAAGGGAACTTGTCAGACATGTTTCTGAGTCTGGATTCTTACCGTACTGGCTTCCTGATCCGAACTCCTTTGCTGCCTCCAGCATGAACTGGCTTAAAATCTCTCCATTAGTGGGCCGCGGAGGAACCTTCCGGTCAAGCTTTTCATTCAGAAACTCTTCGATGCGAGCACCTGCCGTACGGATGAAAAAAAAAAAAAATCAAAAACAAAAACAAGTGAACAATAGAAGTTCTGATGTGACACTATTAACATATTAAAGGAAAAACAATGATTTTTGTGCTGGAAAAATGACATACTTTAGCCTTTTGGTCTACTTTGTAGTTTGTTTGTTTTTTAAGGACCTTCACTTGGACAATTTTAAATTTGAAATTAGAGGACATTTTTTCAGCCGCTGCAATCATTGAAAACAAATTACAGTTTTACAAAATATAATAGATTAATAATGGTTGGATGAATATGCGCACACACACACACACACACACACACATACACATATATACATATATATATATATATATGATGGAAATGTTAACATTATGATGTAGGTATAGATTTATTAGGAATCATTTCCAAACTGGTATGTAAGAATTTTATTTTTTTTCATTTATTAATGGACTACTAGCTTAACTAAAACGAAGTGAACTAAAATGAAGTGAAATTTGCTCTACTTTCTTTTCTAGTCTGGCATTTTCTCTTTCTAGACTTAGATATTTCATTAATAATATGTAATATAGTATTTTATTTTTAACATATATAACACTCATTAATAATATACCATATATTAATAATATATAACATCATATATATTATTACAAAATACTTATAGTATATAAGCTTTCTTTGAAAAAAAAAAGTTCCATGACTTTTCTCCAAATAATACTGAATAATGTCATTATCATCACACACAGACACAGTAGTTGATGTTTGATCAAATGTTCAAGGTGCCACAGATGAAACACAGCTCACAGCAGTGTCCTGAACTGACTCATGACTCTTATATATCAGGTGAGTCACCTGCACCTGCTCACCGGGGTTTGGCTGAAGCAGAACTTCAGTCTGTCTGTAGATTTTCTCTGTCCAGTTTTTGGTGCAGTCAGCTCTGGACACCAGATTCTCAAAGTGAGTGTCCAGCTCGGTCTTCTCAGCCTGTCCCAGCTTCTCCT
The DNA here is from genome assembly GCA_032357475.1 of Enteromius thamalakanensis. NCBI lineage: Eukaryota > Metazoa > Chordata > Actinopteri > Cypriniformes > Cyprinidae > Enteromius > Enteromius thamalakanensis. The sequence continues at coordinate 1,509,278 of JAUCMT010000154.1, read as the reverse complement.
CTGTAAACTGGAGCAAAAATGACATGCAGTGAATCAAAACAATCACTGCTGGGGAGGTTACCTTGGAAATATAATAGTTTAAAGGTGACTTAAAATGTAGTGTAACTATATGAATTACTGCATTCAAGTAATGTAACTGATTACATTTGATTACTTTCCTAAATTTCTAATGTATTTAACGGTTAATGGTTAATCATGTAAACTAGGCCTGTAATATATATATATCTTAATCCTTCATCACGTGAACTAAGATAAGAATAATTTAAAAAAAAAATCATTCTAAGATTAAATATATATTTAAAATCCTAACAAAAAAAGGTGTGATACTGTTTTTGAAATCAATCTTTGCCTAGTTATGACAGGAAACACTAACAATGCCTTGGATAAAAACGGCTAATCTTGAAAAATAAAGCAAACACATCAACCCAAACAGTTCTCGAATAAACATGTGCCCTATTCTTTGTCTTAAACCCCTAAAACATTGGTGTATTATATTTTAGGGCAGCAGTTAAACTTATAGCTTTGTGTGTGGAAAAATTCAGATGCAACCTCCGTTTTCATAGCTAAATGTAATTTAATTAGACTTTTAGGTGTAACTGATTACAATAACATTTATTTTATAAATAAATTACATAGTTTAGTTACATGTACGTTAAATATTTACTTCTCAACACTGAAAATACTATCAAACAGACTAAGTTAATAACGTTAACATTTAAAAACGCCTCATGTTCAACCAATTCATTTTACTATTTAATCGCTGTTTTAAAACATACACGACAATAGTCTCATAAATCATGTTCAAAACTATATATAAATCGGCTAAAGTGTATTTGTGAATTTATCTGGTGTTTTGTGAAGCTCAACGCAGAAGCGGGTGTCACGAGTTACACATCAACTGTCACCGACACTCTAACTGCCGCCTTTAAACTCGTATATTTCTCCAGAAACGGCCCGTTTTTACCTGGACAGCTCGTGAAAAGAATATCCCAGCATCTGTAGCGAGTTTCCTCACGTTGAAATCCATGTTGTAAGCGGAGAAAGAGGCGGAATCCCCGCGGCATCAGGCGCTCCGCAGAGGCCAGTGTGTTTCTGTCCTCAACGGTTTCTAGGATACATGGACGGTTGTTAACTGCAGGGGGCGCTGAGCGGCTCACCAATACAATCCTCCGTTGATCCGCATTCAAATCTCAGTAATGTTTTTGTCTTACCGGAAACATTTTTGTAGGGAAGAGTTTAATCGTTTGAAGCTATTTTTACTAAAGATTAACAGCTGGTGTGCAAATAAAATCATGCTGGAGCGATTTCTATAAAATATCTTTTGAAATCTCTAATCATAATCGATTGTAATTGGTCCATCTTAAAAGTGGTGAGAAAAGTAACAGTTATCACGTCAAGCCTCGCCGCCTTAGCGCTTTTTCTGACAATAATTTATTAATAATAATAATTTATACCAGACTATGGACACGAAAAACTTTCATAAAAATGCAATTTGTTAAGAAAACATACAGTGAAAAATAGGATAATTGTTATTAGGCTCCAATTGCAGGCAGCTTCGGTCGCCACTCCCCGCCTATTTGTAAATAAGTATTCAATCTATCTTGCCATTCTGCTTATTATGTTTCTATATGTGTATAATTTGAGGCACCAGTGCGTTCATCAGTCTACTGCTCCGCCTTATTTAAAGAGCAACACCTAGGTTAAGATTGCATGTATTTATGAAGCTTGTAAAACCATAAGTTTTCACTTTATAAAAAGACACATGCACATTACTGATGAGAATTATGTGAATTGTGATTATGTTCCCCAATGCTCACCCACACGTTTACAAAAAAAAGAAAGAAAACGTTTTTAGCAGATATTTTGTTAGCTTCTTTGTTTGTTTGTCTTTGTTGTTTGAGACTTGTCATATAGCACTTGGTTATTATTTCTCTTTTGTTGGTTTTGATAGCTTAACAATTTGATTTTTACAAATCATGCAATCAATTCACTAACTGTAAACATTTTTTCATACAATCACTATTTGTACAATTTAAATTTCATGTATTCACTTTACTCACTGTAAACTGAGTTTGTCATATATTATTATTTTTATATACATCATGCAATCACTTTAATAACTGTAAACAGAGTTGGTAATAAGCTCTTCTGCTGGTGCTGGAATCTTACACATTGGTGTGTTATTATCAGTAGTGTGTTAGCTGACTAGTGCTGCAGTGCTAGTTAGTGTTCAGACTCAGCAGTGGTGAATGTTCAGGATGGTTCTCTCGGTTCTGAGCGTGCTTTATTTGTCTCTAGGTCTGGCAGCAGCAGCTCCTCAGTCCGAGCCGGAGCACAGAGGCTGTATTAAAGTCAACCGGTGTAAATGTCTGATGCGGGACGGGTCCGGCCTCATTGATCTGGGCTCGGTGGCGGATCAGGACGCGTTCATACAGAGACACAAACCCCTGAGATCAGCCTCTGGAGACACAGACGTGCTGCTGTCCTTCAGCCCGTGTCTGCCCTTCTCTCAGCCCGAGGACCTCAGCATCACCGCCTGCACCGATGTGGCTGTCTGTGTCATGATACGGTCAGTCCAGCACATTTAACAGGATTTTTGTTATGATTCAGATACAAGTTCACAGAATCAGAATCTGGGATGAGGTATAATGTTCTGTTTCTGTAGGATTCATCAGGACAACAGGTTCATCGATCAGTACTTGAACTACGGCAGACATGAAGGTAATAAATTCAGCTACAACGACTCAAAGAAAACCCTCACTGTGTCTTATTACAGTAAGTGACTCTACCAGGCAAGTCTTTAATTCATCTTCATTTTACACTGAAAATGAAATGCTTTCTTTAAATGCAATTTTAAAGTTACATTTGCTAGTTTAACATTAATTAAATTGGTATATATTTTGTAATTTGCAAAATGTGATTCATTTATTTGAATTTGTATTTGATATTAAGTAAACAGATTTTTTTAAATCAATTTAAACTGAAGAAAATAGTGTTGTCAAACGATTAATCACATCCAAAATAAAAGTTTTTATGTGTGTGTAATGTGTATATTTAGCATATAAATACATATACATGTATATATTTAAGAAAAAAATGCTTAAACATTATATAAATATAAATATATAAATATATACATGTAAATATTTTAAATATATATATATATATATTGTATGTGTGTGTGTATTTGTATATACACATATAATAAATATACACAGCACACACACATATTATGTTTTCTTTTAGATGTGATTAATTGTAACTAATCATTCGACCTCACAGAAAATAAAACTGATATTTTGTGTCTTTTATGTCTGTAGTTTGAGTTAATTTAGTAAAAAAGTGGCAAAGAAAACATATTTTAAATACTGTACGGATTTAAAACATTTTTTATTTTTCAATTTTGTTTTGATTTATTTATATTATTATTGTGTGTGCATGAATATTCTGTACTTTCATTTATTAGCTTATTAAATCACTGATTACTAATGTCTTGACAACTAGTTAAAATAACAAGTGTTTAAATTTTTTTATTTCAGTTCAAGTAAAAACATTTTTAACCAACTACAAAATCCTGCTAACAATATCAAGTTTGCAAAGTGAAGAACTTTCATCATCAAATAATTACATGTGTGTAAATCTAAAGCTATCTGAAAGCAATAAAAAAACATGTCATATATCTTGACCTCATGACCTCTGTTTTGCTCTCAGTGTTTCCTGACAGCGTGCCTCAAACTGTGGTTCATTACCAGTGTGGTCCAAACCGCTCCATCACACACAGCCAGAGCTTCAGAGCCGACGGGCCCCTGCAGATGTGGGTGGAGAGCCCCTGTGTGTGTCCGAACGCTTGTGCCCTGGTGGACGTGGGTCCCGGGACCATCTTCCTCATCATCCTCTGCCTCAGTGTGACCGCTTACTTCTTTATAGGTCATTCTGCATCTCTCAGATGAGCTTGTACTGTTAGTCCAGTAGAGGGCATTACAACACATCAACAGCTCCAAACCGATTTGAAATAAGGTCAAACTGATATTAGCAGAGAAGTTAAAGTCTGTTTCTGTTTCTCCCATTAGCTCTCACTCTATAAGTGACTCTGGAGCCCAAAAAGCAGTCATAAGTAGTGCAGGTATATTTGTAGCAATAGACAACAATGCATTGTGTGGTCAAAATTAGACATTTTTCTTTTATGTCAAAAATCATTAGGATATAAAGTAAAAAATCAAGTTCTGTGAAGATTTCTTACCCTAAATATATCATAAAATATCATTTTTGTTTAGTTATATGCATGGTGGAGAACTTCACTTGGACCAATGGTGGCTTCCTTAAACTCTTTGCACCCTCAGATAAATAGTTGTAACCAAATATTGACCAATCCTAACAAACCATACATGTTTTTTTGCAGGGTAGCTAGTTGTGTTTCTGATTTATAAGTACTATTTTACCAGTTTGGTGAGGAAATGATCAGATGTCTTTACAACATCCTCTCTTGTATCTAGGATCATGTGCGCTCCGGCCCTTCAGGACCAGTAGCGGTGTTCAGATGGCTCCGGAGGACAGTGTTTGGTGTATGATCTGCTATCAGCTCGAGAACCGTCCGAGGGCGGCATACGGAAGAGGAACTACTCTCTGACATCAGTCTTCAGAAACTCCAAAGTAAAGACTATAGAATACAGACTTGTCACTCGTGTAGTTTTGAATGGAGGAAAATACATCGCTTAAATCGGCTGATGAATCACAAGAAGCCCCGCCTTCTGAATAAAATAACCAATCGCTGATTTGTAAAGTCAGCGCGTCACTGCATCTGCCGTTAGAAGTTCTGGTTGCTATAGATACATACTTTATATTTTATGTCTATGACATCAGCATATAGACTGATCTCGCCTGAGAAAAAGCTGTTGATAATGCTATTTCAGCAACATTTATTTGTTGTCAGATTTTAAATATTAAATTTAATCGTAAGGGTAGTGAACAGTTCCGGAGAATTTGATGTTTTTATGTTTAAACATTCATTTATTCATCAGTGAATCCTGAAGAAAATACATCATGGCTTTTAGCTTCGATAATAATTAGAAATGTTTCTTGAGCAGCAAATCAGCATATTACTGGTGTTAATAATGTGATTCTATGCTGAAAACACCGCTTTGAACGGAGGAATAAATTACATTTTTCAATATATTACAATGGAATACAGTCTGTAATTTTTTATTATAATATTTCACACGTTTTACTGTATTTTCGATCAAATAAATGCAGCACTGGTGAGCAAAAGAGACTTCTTTCGAGTGCTGTCAAATGATTAATCGCGATTATTGCATTCAAAATAAAGGTTTTTGTTTATATAATGTGTATAAACAACTGTGTAATTTATTAAATAAATACAAACACATACATTTATAATCATAACAAATATGTTTATATATGAAATATATTTATATCGAAGAACGTGAAAAAATAAATGTATAAACAAGTAAACATTTTTTAAATATATACTGTATGTGTGTGTATTTACATATAGGCTACGTGATAAATACATATACATAAAACTTATTTTGAATGCATTTAAAATATGGCTATGGATATAAACTAAATTTACTTTAAATCAGTCCATCACAAACAAAATGGGTAAAACAGTTTCTTAAACTTTATTAAAAGCACATTTGAGATTCACAAAAATAGTGCGCTACATACAAACACAAGTGAATTTCATTGAAATTATAGACATTTATTAAGTTATAGGTCTATCTCATTAATATAGCATTAAAATGTTAGCTTATTTGCAGGAGATATGAAGGGCTTGTGCATTTTGTTCTCTTAAACTCGCTCCAAAGAACAAGTGTTTGGTGCTGAACAGATGAGCGTCATTCTGCTTGTGTGACCCCAACTGAACCTATATAGTGTTTAGTGCTAATGTTGTGCACTGTGGTTTAGAAAGCGCTGAAACGAATGCCAATCTGGAGTATGTTCACATTACAATAAATGAGAGAACTCCTGATTAAAAGCTTAGAGTATGGAAATACATGAATATAGATGGGAACAAGCACTCGGCTCACATGAGCAGCACCGTACGCATCTGAAAGAGTCGATAACAGCTTATCAAGTGCACTTGAGAAACGCTAAACACACTTCATATCAGAAGCATGTGTTTCTGTAAAACTCCAGCATGATCTGTATCGAGGGGTTGTTTCGAGAAGGACAATAACCAGCCAGCTGGTTCCTCTGTACTGAGCCATAAAACACACTATTATAGTGATAAAGACCAAATTTACTGTCCTGATATGAACCAGCAGGGGCTGGAATCATTTATGATAGCGTTGAATAATCCACCAGTCATCGGTTTCTGTCACTGACTGCATTTAGAGCCACACTGAACATCAACAGCTCTGCCCAATAAACATGTTCTTACAGAAGAGGTGTTTAGAAATATTAGGTATTTTGTCTTTAGTTGTAGCAGTTTGGCCCAAAAAAGTATTTGTGGGTGAATCTCATGAATTATTGCAAAAAATGTCCAAGTCATATTTTAGTCACAAAATCAGAATTTACTGAAAAAAGAAAGATTATTAGTCGTATTAAGATTTGTGTTTTTCCCCCCCAATTGTATTTAAGTACACTACCCCATAATTCTTTAAATGCAAAATAATAATAATAAAATGAAAAAATAATAACAAATTTTAAAAAGTGATTTGTGATGGGAATTTAAAAAATGCGTTTTTACAACACAATACAAAAAAAATAAAATAAATAAAAATCTGAAGGAACAGTTTGCTGAAAATGTACTCATCCTTGAGTTTGTTTCTTCATTCTTCAATACAAAGAAAGAGATGCTTTTGTCTTCTCCAGGTGTTAACTGATGGTCTGGACTCTCATTCTGACGGCACCCATTCATCTATTATTGAGACACTGATGTAACGACACATTTCTCTAAATCTGATGAAGAAAAACTCATTTTTAGGGAAAATATTCCTTTAATTTTACTTAAATAGGTTTCAATTTCTCTTTATAAAAAATAATTTCTGCTCATTTTGATTTTGAAGTGCGATGTGACCTGGACAGACTTGGAGAGGTTCTCTTGTAAAGTGCATTAAACTGGTTTTATAAAACTAGAATCTGTGGGGGGGAGTTTTGTGTTGCACAGCAACAAGTTTTAGATGAGAGGAAAACCCAAGACAACAGACAGCAGAGACAGGACGAGTCCCTTCACAGCACTCAGACCCGCTGACGCTCCAGGAAAAGCCCAATCGTGTTCAGCTTAGTGTTCAATGCAAATGAAAAACATGGCATCAGACTCGGACGAAAGCAAAACACAAGTACAATGATGAGACAAAACACACACATACAGTATGCAGCTGGAAACAGAACTACATAAATGGCTGCATGGAAGCCTGTTTTCAACACACGATACAAAAAAGGTAATCGCAACTTTTGAATTTCAAATCTGACGGGAAAAAGAGAGATAATCAGAACTGCAAGGGAAAAAATAGCAATTCTGAATTTATAGGTTGCTGTTTTGAACTTAAATTTTGCCGTTCTTTCTTTTTTGTCAGAACTGTTAGAAGAAAAAATTAATTTGAAAAATCCGCAATTATTTTTGTAATATCCTGTCAGAAACATGCCTCCATAGATATAAGATCAGGTGTCAATCTAGAAGAAGAATAGTTGAGTTGTGCATCATCTGCTGGAAAGGCATCAGGCATCTGCAGTGGTTTGGCACTTTAACATTTATCTGGACTAATGGAGATATTTCTGATTCAAGAGGTAAGAGTCGATTTGTGAAACTCTTCCAGTGTTTTGATGAAGAAGTGATGAAACAGGAACACCGGGTGTGAGAATCTAATGGCTTTCGATGACGACCGGCTCATAGACCCCAGCAGAGACCCTGCAACACAACACACAGCGTGGTCAGTGTGTGTGTGTGTGTGTGTGTGTGTGTGTTTCTGTATTTAGCGGTGTGTTTGTGTGTAATCACCTGTTTCCCAGCTGAATGCCGCTCAGCGCTGTCGTTCCGTCTCTGCTCACAAACAGTCTCAGGTTACTATCTGAACACAGACAGACAGACGGAGCAGAAGGTGAACACATGAGGACTGTTCACACCTGGATTTAACAAGCAGCTCAGTGCATCTCCACTGTATGTCAATTTGGTCAAGTGATTGGTCAAGGATCAATATTTACAGGTTTGTATCAGGTATGATAAAGATGTTCAGTGAAGTCTTGAGAATAAAATTTTTATATTCTATTTATATTCTATATTTTATATATATATATATATAAACCCCATTTTAAATTCTTATTATCCAATGAAAGGATAGATATTAGTGAATATATATTGATATTTGTTTTTTAAATAAAAGATCAAAAGGATAAACAATGCAGATTAAATTTCACAGCCTTCTTTGATCATATTTAACAAGGGTGCCAATATTTTTGGCCGTGTGTGTGTGTGTATGTATATATGTATATATACTGTATATATATACACACTGCTAGGATCTTCATTTGGACAACTTTAAAAGATAATTTTCTCTGTATTTTAATTTAATTTTGAACCCTCAGATTCCAGATGGATCTGACTAATTTTGAGGTTCAGGGTCACAAATGATTAATCACAATTAATTGCATCCAAAATAATAGTACATATTTTTTAAATATTTACACGTTTATACATGTATATTTCTATATTTTATATTATATATAAGTATATTTAATATATAAACATAAAATAAATATCTTAAATATATGCATGCATTTGTTTGTATTTATATAAACAGAATAAATATACATACTACACACACATTTTATATAAACAAAAACCTTTACTTCAGATGCAATTAATCACTTGACAGCACTTAAATTAAGATACATTTACAGATTTGTGCATAAATTATATTTCAACATTTATTATCATTTAAATACCTGCATCAATACTGAAAATACTTAATAAAACTTAAATAAAAAACATTTTCTGTGTATTTGTAGTTTTATTTATTATATCCCTGCATGATTGTCCTGTGATCTGAAACTCACCTTCATTGTTACTGATGTCAGAAAAGTTCTGACTCTGGACGATCTTCTCCACGATGTCGTCTGCGTCGATCCGCGTGTCATTGACCCAGGTCGGGTGATCCTCCACCGAATCCTGCTTCCTCCTGGAATACACAGAAGGACAGTTACACTGACTGTAACACGCTTAGTTTCAGGAGGCTGCCGGGGTCGTACCGTGGTGGTCTGTTGGAGGGCAGCATGGGCCGCGGGGGTCGCAGAGGTCGCTCGGGACGGGTGTCACTCTCAGACGGCGGGTCAGCGCTCACACTGCTGCCTGTAGATGTGTTCCTGCGATGGGTCAGATCAGATAGACTGGAGGAGCAGGAGTGTTCGGTGCTGTAGCCTGAGCGCACACACACACACACACACACACACGATTAATAAACAACATCATGCAACACTTTAAGCTCCACATCAAATGCATCGAATCTTCAAGGAAGAGTGATTTTATGAGGTTTGCGGGATGCAAGAAAGCGGGCGCAGTAAACCGTGAAAATATATTTGAGCTTCAAACAGAAAAAAAGTTGATTCAAAGTAGTCGATGAGTGCAGGCTCGTTTCATTAAATGTCATTTCACTCTGACTACCAAGCACTTTGACCTTCTCCTGAGAAAAGAATAGGACCTTTGTTTGAATTAAAATGGTAAATGTGGAAATTAAGTTCTATAAATCAATAAAACAATAGAGTAAAATATGCATGACAATTCATGACCATTTTTTAAACATCAGTCAAAATGATTAATATTTAAAATATATTTACTAAAGCATTTAAAAAAACAACAACACTTAATTATATATATATATATCAGATATGACTATAGCTTTCAGTACTTAAGATTTGTATTTAAAAAAATAATTGTAATATTTATAATTATAAAATACATTTTTTATATTCTTTTCATTTTAATTGCAGGTTTAGAAATGTTATAGTGTTATTTATTTGTAGAGTATATACATACATACATACATACATATATATATATATATATATTTTTTTTTTTTTTTTTTTAGTTTAAGTTAAAGTTTACATTAAAATATTTTACACATTTTATTTCATTTTAGTTAACATATTTTACTATTTCATTAATTTTACTTTAAATAACTTAAGTAAAGCAAATATGTTTTATGGTTTTAGTTTAACAACTCTAGATTTATTACCTAAAATATACTTAATCCATGTCATAACTTCAGATGCACAACTGGCCCTGCCACTGCAATAATTTGATAATAGCGCTCAGTAGCTGATGATGTCCTGGAAAACACTGAGTCGCGTTTTTGTGTTTAAGTGTTCCTGAAGTGTCCGTAGCAATGTGTTAAACAAACATTCCCACACAATAGCAGCGTGTCAGGACCTAAAGCAGGGAAAAAGACAGGAAGCTGTAGGAGCTCTTCCTGAATCAGCTTATGGCGACGACACGCAAGAAAACATACAGAATTCACTGCGCTTTCCTCTCCTATGGAAACACACACACACACACCTGAGAGTTTGCTCTGCTGACTGGCATAACTTGAGTTGCGTGAATGACCCGTGTGAAACGATTCATCAGGACTCTGACCCTGATCCACCTCCTCAGGAAGAGCTAGAGAACAAAAACACACAGAAACAAATCATTCAGAATGAACACAGAAACACTGCACTGAATATTACTAAAGATATATTTACTGGAGATGTACTAGGGCTGGGCGATATATTAAAATAATTGCTGTCTAGACATTTTTACAATATTCGATATATATCTCCATATGCCCCTCTTAAAAAAATAATAAATAAGAAAAAGACAGAACTGCTATTGTTACAAAGTATACAAAATGTTTAGTACAAGTTTAAGTATTTAAAAAACATTATCTTCAGAGGAGCCAGCATGTGTGCATGGTTGCCAGATTGATTCAAATAAACTAAACACCGCGCAGAAAATGTATCCTTTTCACAGAAAAGCTCTGATTCAGGGATTTGGACTCATTATCTGGCAACCTCACTAAAGAACGCAACATCACGAGTCTTGCACGAACATAATATTGGATGTTCGCTGCATTCTTTTGGGAAAGTATGCTTGAATACTATGATATTCTTTGAAATATGTGACCCTGGACCACAAAACCAGCCATAAAGGTCATTTTTTTCAACTGGATAAGGCAATATATTATAGCTATTTGAAAATGTAGAATCTAAGGAAGCAAAAAATAAATAAAAAAAATACTAAAGCTGCCCAAATTATGTTTTTAAGAATGCATTTTACTTATTAAAAACAACGTTTTAATATATTTACGGTAGGAAGTTACAAAATATCTTCACGGAACATGATTTATAAATAATATCCTAGTGATTTTTGGCATAAAAGAAAAAAATATTATTTTGACTCATACAATATATTGTTGTTTATTGCTACAGATATACCTGTGCTCCAGAGTCACATATTAGGATTTCATTATTACTACCAGCTAATAAGTGATTCTCATTCATGTCTGTGATAAAACACAAGAGATGTTTTTTTTTACCAGAGCCGAGTATAGAAGGTCTCTGTTTCATCAGTCGGGGCAAAACCTCGGCGGTTCCTTCTCCTTTACAGTCCAGCTGCAGGGAAGGGTCTCGGCCAGCCACAGAGATACATTTGGCGGTGCTTGGGGGACTAATTATACACAAAAAGACGCTTGTGATATCAGTAACACTCCTTATAATGTTTGCTGTAGTGTCGCTTATGATCCTGAGGGAGGCGCCAGAGCTCACGAGAAAAGCCACACACACTCACGTTTTGAAACACGGATCTCCGGATAACAGGGTCATTCCAATGGTCACCTTCAGAACGACAGGAAAGAACATATTACATTTTCATGAAGAATACTGCTTGCATAACTTACTCCCTAGACATAAACTGAATATTTTGGAAGCAAGCTGGATCCCAGTTTTTCAGGACATGACCTAACCATCTCACAGGAGAGAGGAGAGAGCAATCACAATCACATATTTAGAAGCCAAGGGTGGTAATGTGTTCTTTTCTTAATATTAAACATGTTAAGTGTCTGTTTCTATTTTTTAATGTAATGATCTAAAATGATTTTCTAGAATTTCTGTAAATAAGCCCATTGTCTTGAAAAATGTTACGTTTCTGGGGTTTTCTGTTAAATTAAACAATTTGTTTCTTTATAACTTGTTTATAATTTCTGTGTACTGCCCCAAAGTTCTTGTTTGTATTTATTAGTTTTTATGTAGTTATTTATTTGTTTATCTATTTATTTTATTTTCTATCTACCGGCCATTTTTGCACCTCTTTTGGATTGGAGTTTTTATTTGACGTATTTATTTATCTCAATTCTATGTATTTATTTATAATTGTAAATTCATTTCTTGAATTTCTGTTTACTGTCCCTTGTTTTTGGGCCCCTATTGGCTTAATTTGAAAAAAGTTAAGTTGCTGTTTTTTCTGTATATAATTCAAGGAAGAGAGTAATGGTGTGTGTGTGTGAGCTGGTGTTTGACCTCTGACCTTCAGGATGGAGTTGTCCTGCCGGGTGTTCTTGGTGTCGTATCCCTCGAGCAGACAGCAGCGAGCGGTGGAGCCCGAGCCAGCAAACTCCGCCATGTTCAGATCAGCAAAGCCCAGCTGAGAGGATCACACACACATACAGCCGTTTGTTTAGAAGCACAGGATTCCCATCATGCCATGCCAAATGTGAATTACGTGCCGATTATAGTTTGGCAGCGTATAGAGCATATGGTGCACATCAGACTCGTTCCCTCCTGCTCTTTCTCAGCCAACAGTTTGTTGAAACTTTGCTTTTCAAAACTAATTTGATTATGAGTTGAGCCGAGCTACAGGGGAATACCAGACCCGTCCATACTGGAATACACCACCACATGAATCACATTTTCCCAGAATAATCTGCTTCTGGAAGTTACTGGTAAGTTTGTATCGGCAAGTCTCTTCTGCTCATTAAGGCTACATGTGTTTTATAAAAATACAGTAAAAATTATTATACTTCAAATAACTGTTTTCTATTTGAAGGTACAGTAAAATGTCATTTATTTCTGTGATGCTCCTCTGAATTTCCAGCATCATTACTCCGGTCTTCAGCGTCACATGATCCTTCAGAAATCACTCGAAGATGATGATTTGCTGCTCAAGAAACATTATTAATATCAGTTAAAAACAGTTGTGCTGCTCAGTATTTTAAGTAAACAGTGATACATTTTAATTTTCAGGATCAAAAGTTTAAAAGAACAATATTTTTTGTAACAATTCTCTTTTGTGCATGAATTAAATGAATTAAAGTTTAGATTCTATTTAATTTATTTATTCTATTATGTTATTATCTCTATTATTTTCACCCCATCAGCTTGATTTCTACTTACTCTTTTTTAAATCATTTTAATTTCTTGCATTACTGTACTTGATTTTTTTTAAATGTGAATTTTCTGCTTTATGTATTTATTTGTAATTTTTTTTACTATTAAATGAATGTCTATTTGCCCCTTGTTTTTGCTCAGATGTTTGTTTTACTTGTATGTTTTCAGTCATTTTCCTTGTATTTCTATCTACACATTTATTTAAAATAGAACAGCATTTATTTAAAATTTTAACATTGTAAAATGTCTTTACTATTCATTTTTATTTTATTTAATAAATTAATTTAATCCTTCCATGTGACTCTCCTGATCACGCAAGCGTTCACGTATAATTGACTGATCATTTTGTCTTTTGATCATAACTTTTTTGATTCAACATTTTCTGTGACTAGAGAAATTCATCATTGGCTATTTTGACCCAGCGTTCGGTAAATGTTTTAGCAGACGGCCACTAGTTAAACATCCTGTTGAGTTATTGTCACGTCTTATTTCCCTGAACACCTACCGCTGCCAGATGCATTTATTTAAAGAGCCCTTCTCCTGCGGAGCGTGAGTATTTTTAGACGGAGGAAATCCAAACTTAGCCCTGCAGCAGGGGAGAATACAAGGAAAAGTTGATTAACTGGTGAAGAATGAAGCATTCCCACCTCTGTGTATCTAGGGCACTTATGGGTAACGGCGGGTCAAGCCCAGAGTTTGAATGGTCTTTTAAGCATTGCTTATGTAAGATAAGCATCACATGCCTGAAACCTGCGGTCAAATGACCCCGGCATCATAATAAGAGTGTAAATCTTGTGACAAGCCAGACAAATGAGTTTATAACATCATATCGAGGCGAGTTAGTGCCTCCTGGAAGTTGAATGTTCTGTTGACTGCGGAGTGTTGATGTGATGTAAAGGCCTTCAGATCTAGCAGCAGCACAACGGCACCTTCAGACTAGACTTCATGAGATCTAATAATATAATATACATATTTTATGAGCTTAATGTAATTTTAATATGTTAAATGCTTTATCGTGACATCAAACGTAGTTCAAATTTTGAATATACTGAGCAATGAAAATATCAGAGAGGATTGACACAGCTCTTTATAACAGATTGTTGATGATGATAAAACCAGTGAAAGAAAAAAAAACAGTTCTAGATGTTTCTTCTGTTCATTTATTTGATTAAAAAGACATTTAAAACAGCAATAGTGCGAAATATGTTTGCAATTTTAAATAGCGGTTTTCTATGTGAATATATAGTCAAATAAAATGTGCTCCTGTGATCAAAGCTGAATCATTACTCCAGTCACATGATCCATCAGATATCAGTCTAATATGCTGATTTGCTGCCCAAGAAGCATTTCTGGTTATTATCACTGTTGAAAACAGTCGTGCTGGCCTTATGTTTGTGGAAACTGTGACACATTTTAATTTTCACGATTGTTTGATGAATAGAAAGTTCAAACGAACAGCCATTTATATTTTGTAGCATTATAAATGTCTTTACTGATCAATTTACCATATCCTTGTTGAATAAAAGTATTCATTTCTGGTCTCACTTTATATTAGGTAGCCTTAACTACTGCAAACTTACATTTCCATTAATCATTTGGCACAATGCACTTACCGTTTACATGTTTTTGCATTGTGCTTACAGACGTTACACTTCAGAAGACGTGCGTTTTCATTATAGAACGTCCCTCACATGGCTCCATCTGTAAGCCCACCTAATATAAAGTGTGACCTAATTTCCTTCTTTAAACAAAATAATTACTATTATTTTACAATATTTATCTGAGAGAGATTTGAATTCATGTTAAATTAAAAATCGTTTGATTAATGTCCGAGCCTTTGAATGAACACTAGATTGCACAATCTATATATAACTGTACAGTAAGGAAAGCTTTCACTCACCTTTGAATATGTTTTTCCTCCTTTGAGTTCCTGTAATGAAAACAGGAAGAGTGTGAAGTTCAGAGACGGGACAGTCAGCATCAGTGTTTATCCCGACACACCCTCGTCCTTCAAGAGCAACACTCGAAAGACTTAAACTGGATCTCAGCGAGACCACAAACCTATCCTCGCTTCAGTGGAGAAGAATTCATCATCTCACCTTCCTGACCGAGACGCGGCACACGCAGGGGTCCAGAACGCCCGTGTTGGGGCTGGCGCTCATTTTACACACAAAGGAGAACCTCTTCTTCCAGCGAACGGCATTCTGGTGGACTTCTTCTCTGTGGGCGAGAGAACAAAGATCCAGTACTGTTATTGCAGACACTGAACGCTGATGACATGTTGATGTTGGTTGCGATATCAACTGGAGAACATCCAGACCTTCAAAGGCTAGGAACTGGGATCAATCCAACCTCTCATTTCTCAACTGAACAGAGTTTATTTCTGCATAACAAGTATCACGCATCATCAGTCATCTTCAAGAATCAGCTAAAAACACATCTTTATTTGACCTTCTAACTCCAGCACTTTCTATTCCAATTCTATTCTTTAAAAAAAAATTCTATTCATTACTTGCTTGTTTTCTAACAAAAATTGCTGTTTGTATTCTTTTTTTATTTTAGCATACAATTAACATAAGCAAAAAAGGCCCTTACACTAACTTCCTCTATTCTTTTTCTATTCTATCTATTTTCTTTGCTTTTTATAGGATAAAAGTGTTTGCTAATGACTAAATGTAAATGTAAATATTATAGTAAGTGCTCAATTATTGACACAATGGCTGGTTTTGTAGCTATTAGTCTTGAACCAATCCTAGTTCTCACAGAATCACTGAAAATAAAAGTTTTCATTTATAAAAGAAAAAAAAAAGGACTAAAATCTTTAGATAAACATTTTAAAATGTATGACGAAAATAACATTTATGATAACTGCACATCTTAATGATATAACCATGTTTAGGTTTAAGATAATCAATAAGTAATATATAATGATTAAGTAATAAAGTGCACATTTACAGTTATTTTTCCCCTATAGCGATCACATGGCCGTCCGGAGGTAAATGCAATGTGACTAATTGCTGTTTTACTGAAACACTGACTGATCAGTTATATGAGACATAATACATTATACTGTATAGTTCAACATATCTTCTGATGTTCATGCATGTTTATTTCGTGATATAACATGAATAAGAGATCATGGCGTTGGTTTGAAAAATAGTGAAGTCAGGAGGTTTTAGGAATTATGATATAATAAACACTAAACACTTTCACAGAGACAGGCATGCAGATGTTTGTGAAAGATATTTTCTCTATTTTGGAAGGATGAACATCTTTAAATTATACCATATAACCACAATAACTTATGGGTGGATCATTTTATCAGTTTATTATTAATGCAACAAAACATATTACTGTTGTAGTTTTCATTAATAACCATTGCTATGCAGATGATAACTATAATGTTTTCCCGGATAGTATTTACGTATTTGATTTAATTCTGTTATCTGTCTGTTTTATAGATCTCTGCACTCATGTTAAATGCTACGGTTTCTGACGGTGTTTTTGTGTTTGCCTTGCTGATCGTGGCATCCTGTCAGCAATAACCTCTCTGTAGGATTACCCCCCCAAACCACACCTGTAAAAATCTAATTAGCCAAAATAAAGATAGCGATTTGCAAATAATAATATTATAAGATATAGATATTGCTAACCCTTGATTGACTTTCTAAAGTGTCAAGTTAAGTAAAAAAGATGCTCTAAAGATGCCTATAATAGCTGGATCTGGCAACATAGAGTGTATGTTGTTTTCCAAGCGCGCATACACCTCTCTCTGCATCCGTTCTGTTCAGCGAGCGGTTGAGAGGAGCAAGGCTTTCAGTTAAAATAGACATTATGTTGCTAACATCTAAGTTACAGAGTCAGATAACACGGCTAATTAATGAACATTGGCTAACATCAAATAATTTCCTCTTGCACGTTACTTTATGGAGTGGGTAAAAGCAGACTATATTTACTAACATTATGTTTCTATGATTGAACATTAGTACAACAATTCAGTGAAGGTGAAATCACGTCTTTGCTTTTACGCTGGTGAGACTGTGTGTGTGCGTGTGTGTGTGTGTGTGTGTGTGTGCAGTACACTTGCACTCTCTGCATTAATATGCATCAATACTCAAATTAACATTTATTTTAGAGCATTATTTTGATATTTTTAGCAGTACTAGGTTTTAACACACAAAAGAAAATAATAATGTAATTCGTTGTTTCTATTAAATCTAGTATATAACTAAATTATCACATCTATTTTTAAAAGTACACTGATGAAAAGATCAAGTGGGAAAAAAAGACTAGTTACAGATTTAGCTTAAATTTATCATGTCAGCTTTTCTTCTTTGTAGAGCAGCTTCAGCAGCAAAGGACCATCCTCCTCAAAAGCTGCAGGTCAGCCAACAATCCAAGAAACCTTTGAGAAACAGCTTGCTTATGCTCCCACACACAAGGCTGCAAAGCACCTGAACAGTGCGGTGGCGTACTTTATTGCAAAAAGACGTGATGCCTTTTTCAAATTGTGGAGAAACCTGTTTTTTTAAAAACTAATGAAAACAGCAACACCTTTTAATAAGTGCTTGTATGTTTTTTTATTTATGTTTATTTATGTTGATCTGCAGGTTTAGGCTCAAAAAAAAGTGACTACAATTTAAATTAATGAAGATTACATTTTTTATCTTAATTATTTTGCCTGATGTTACACAGTGTTCTATATGTTTCCAAAATAAAATATACTGTGTTCAGTTGAAAAAAAAAAACAAAAGAGTTGTTTTTTTTACCCAGACATTTAAATAACATTGTAGAGGAAAACCTAAGATAGCAAAAGCATCCACACGGCTGACGTTTACCAGTTTTATCTACATTTAACACATGAAACACACACCGACAGGTAAAATGCATCATTGAATGAGCTTTAATTAAATATCGTCTGTCAATAAATTTGGCTATCACAGTGACAGTCATTTTAGTTCCTACCCACGGCAAACAGACGCTCAAAAGTCTACATTCACAAACCCGCCTCTTATTTACTGTACAAACACACAAGCGTCAAGTCAAATACACACACAAACACGTTCACACAAACTCACAATTGTCTTTGAGCATGAACAAACAGTCCTGAATATTCATGAGCTCCTGACCATCTGCTGTACGTCTAAGAATACAACCCCAACAACTACTTTCAGTTTTTCTTAAGAAAGAACCACTATTAGCTGACTTTAAATTAGAGTGGAGAATATAACCATGAAGAAACTGACTACCAACCACACGGTACACCTAGCAACCGCATTGCAATGCGCTCAAACCATTTCTTAATAACCTCACAGGTTTCGGGGAAGTCAGGTTTGAGTGGATTTGCGAGCAGCTGGATAAAATAAAGCTGTTGAATGCTTTTAAAACAATATGTCATCATGGAGTTCCTGGATATAAACACACAGACGAGAGATCAGGACAGAACCAGAGCATCTCCATCTACAAAACGTTCTGTTCATGTGGCTTATCGCCAACAACGGCATCTGTTCCTAATCCTTCTTCACACACACACACACACACTTCTTCATACTGCACTGAGGCGAGTCAGTTTCATGTTCTGGGCCTACATGTTTGCTTACACTCACGGTTATCTAAACGAGAACACGTGTTATATAAAGCTAATTAACTACATTAGATAACTAAATTAACTATGTAAAAAATTAAACGTTTCTAATATTAGAATGATTTCTGAAGGATCATGTGTAATAGTAATAATGCTGAAAATTCAGCAGTGCATCACAGAAATCAATTATTTTTTACAGTATATTCCCACCATAAACAACTATTCTAAACTGTAATAATATTTCACATTTTTTACAGTTTTTACCGTATTTGTAATCAAATAAATGCAGCTTTGGAGAGCAAAAACATTAAAAGACTCAAACCTTTAAACAGAAGTGCATTTTCTGAAGTTGCCAAACATACAAATCTTGATCGGAAAGAAAAAAAGATTCGCTTGAATCGTTTTTAAATTTACCTCTCAAGATACAAACACACACGGATATCAAGAGTCCTTAAGATCTGCTTATGATTTTGAACCGGGCGATAAATGCGTCGAGGGTCATCAGAGGGTTTAGTATGATAAGTTTCTTCTCTTCCAGCACTTGTTGTTATCAGAGCCAGTCTGGTTCATTCTCCCCCCCTCTCCCCGACACATTCTTTCCCAGCATTCCAGGGGCCATGGTACTTTGTTCTATCACTGTAGCAACCACAATCACGGTAACACTGACTGAGCAGGGAAAGAAAGAGAAAAGGAGGACACCCATAATGCACCGAGAAAGAGTGATAAAGGATTCTGGGCCAGTAAGAAACCAAGATCTGCATGTAATTTTTCCTCAAATATCCAGTATTAAAATACTGCTATGAATTCCAATCCATCGATGCAACATCACATCTTCAAAGCACCAACTGCTAGAATAAATCCTCGCACAAACAACAACACAACAGGCTTTGTGCGTTCTCTCCTTTCATGCCCTCGGCTCGACTCTCTCCCACGGCGGCCGAGGCAAACCCAATCAAGCGCTCCTGAATGGACCAATTGTTGGGAGACAATTTAGAGCGCACAAAAGATCCATGAGCGAGATTCATGTGGAATAAATGCATTAGATGTGAGCCAGGCAGACCAGCAGCGAGCAAGAAAAATGACAGGCAGGTGGGTGAGACTCAAAACTCTTTATTCATGAAAAAAAATTATAATTATACACACACACACACACACACACACACACACATACATTATATGTATGTTATAGTTGTGAAAAAATAAAATTTAAATAAAGTAAAGAATTTATTTGTTTATGAAATGTAATTTTTGGATAAACATTTTATAAATTTTTTATAATATTTTATAAAATAATACAAAGGAGTGGATGTACTGTATATATATACACATTTTTTTAAAATAAATATCAGGTAGTTTGTTTTTTAAGTGTCTAATTGACACTTTTATTCAGCAAAGTTTGATACACTTTCATTTGACATTTTTTTTGTTTGGGAAAAAACAGATATATATTAAAGAACAATTTGATAAATGTAATATATTAATTAAAATAAATATATATTAAAAAAAAATTATATATATATATATATATATATATATAAAATAGTGCTGTCAAAAGATTAATTGCATATATTAACATGTATATATTTGTATTGTTTATATTCTATAAAATATTTTTTATATATAAATAACATTGTAAATATAAATAAATTCATAAATATATATAAATATACATGCATGTGTGTGCATTCATATATACATAAATATACACAAAACGTTTATTTTGGATGCAAATAATCATAACTAATCATTTGACAGCACTAATATATAGTTATATAGTCAAAATATTTGCTGAACGACTCTATTCAACCATTCATTTTTCCAAACGCCTCCTTCGCCTGACACTAATCAGCGGTGATTGGTCGGCTGGTCTCCATCTCTGCTCATCATGTCTGTAATGCCTGATGAAGCAGTGTTTGTAATCTATAACATGTTTTTCAGGCATTTTGACAGCCCTGTCGCTGTACGATCCTCTTCCGCATCTGCGTAGCCCTGTTTTTGTAGATGATTCAGTCGGGCAGAAATGTGCTGCGTGAAACAGGATTCTTATCTCCCATCCGTGTCAGAGTCCAGGCGGCCAGTGTCAGACCCTGACAGCTTGGACAAACATCCCCGGAGCCTGACGTCAGCGCAGACCTTACTATACTATCTGCTGGACGCAGAGCAGAGGATAACAGAGGCTCATTCCAGCCAGGGGGTTTAGTATGTT
>JAUCMT010000154.1:1466480-1478658 GCA_032357475.1 Enteromius thamalakanensis | reverse complement strand
AATACCAATATGGCGGCGCAGTGGCTTCACTTCTATGACGTCATGAGCTATCCAGTCATTCTATATAGATCAGTGGTGTATATATATATTTTTTATTTTCTTTGGAAGGAATTTATAAAAATCAACAGGCTACTTTTATTTAGCAAGCATGCTTTAAATTGATCAGAGGTGATGATTGGCATTTATAATGTTAAAAAAGTTTCAGATAAATGCTGTTCTTCGAAACTTTTTATTCATTAAAGAAAGCTGAAATCGTCTCAGCCGTTTTAAACATAATCATTTTTTAATTTTTTAACAGCAACGTTTGAAATATAGCGCTCTTTGTCTCCCTCTCGTGAAAAAGTCCCGTACATGCAAGCTGTGTATCAAACTATCAGACGACCAAACTACCAGTGAACAATAACATCCTAATCGATTAGAAAGTGAAAGTAACAACGTTTGTACATATTTTAAAGAGTTATTCTCACATTCAATGATTAGCACATTCAATGCAATCAATAAATGACCAGGGCTTCAATGCCAGACGAAATACAATGACTGTGTTAAATAAATACTCAGATTAACATTATGTGCAAAAATAGCTCTGAAATGAATTTTTCAGTTTGCTCTAAAGGCAAAATTCCATTATTGCATTTTTTCTAAAAGAGCAAGACATTAATAAATACTAAATATAGTACATGTGTGGAATTGGGGTTTCTATATTTAGCATACTTAAATAAAAACGTCAAAATCTCAAAAGCTTAAGAAACAAAAGTCTCCACTAATTTTTCCATTACTGCTTTTCCTCATGAAATCCCGTTTTCTGTAGGTCTCTGACCCAGATTTGGGTTTTGCACGTTTGCTTTAGGGGCAATGTGTCACGGCTTGATTTTTAAGCAACTTAAACTGAAAAGACTTTACAGTATCTTCTAATTGCCAAAATCAAAAAATTATTTTGGCCACTTCATTAAAACGCTCATAAAAGTCTTCTTTTCACTGCATCCCTAAAGCAGTTACACACATAAAAGCACCGTGTTGTACAATAATTGACAGTCTATTCTAGACCAGACCGTCTCACACACACACACTTGTCTCTATTGTGCATCTTTTGTCTGCGGCAGCATGTCTTCCGCTTCTTCTCCAGTCTCTGCCGACGGATTAATCAGCTTGATAACTTACGTAAAATGCAAATATACCCAAAAGTAATTGTATGGTTGTATTTACATTAAAGCCTGTGGCACACATTTTGATCAGATGCTTGAGTATCAATAGACCACAAACAAAGACTCATGTGTGGAGTTTCTTTATTTAGCATACTTAAATAAAAATGGCAAATCTCGAAAGCTAAAGAAACAAAAGCATCCACAAAGTCTCCCATCACTGCTTTTCCTCATGAAATCCTGTTTTCTGTAGGTTTCTGACCCAGATTTGGGTTTTGCGCATTTGCTTTAGGGGCAATTGCACACCACAAATGTAATTAAATGTGTTGTAACCTAAACTGAAAAGACTTTACAGTATCTCCAAATTGTCCAAAGTCTATGTTTTGGCCACTTCTTTAAAACGCACTACTTTAAAAGTCCTCTTTTCACTGCATCCCTGAAGCATTCACACACATATAAGCACCGTGCTGTACAATAATTTACAGTCTATTCTAGACCAGACCGTCTCACACACACACTTGTCTCTATTGTGCATCTTCTGTCTGCGGCGGGACGTTCTCTGCTCCTTCTCCAGTCTCTGTAGCAGCAGGCGGAGCAGTGTTTGCGTTCTGCAGAAACTTCCTCAAGTCTTTCAGAGCAGGTCTGAACATCTGGATGAGGGCGAGCAGGGCGGCCTGCGTTCCCTCCAGAGCCTGGGCCTGTCTCTCCTGGGCGCAGGCCTGTGCCTCCTGCGAGCGGCGGATCATCTGCAGCAGGTCGCTCTGGTTCTCCAGGTGCTGGGCGATCTCACGCACGTGCAGGTTTGTGACGCGGTGCTCCTGTAGCAGTTTGGCCGAGTTGAGCGCGATGCGGCTCTTCAGCTCCTGCGGCTTGCACTCGGCCTGTGCCAACATCTCCACCGGAGCCTCGGCGGTGACGGTCACCGGCGCCTCGGTGGTGCAGTACTCCACCATGCCCTCCTCCAGCGTGTGGTACGTCGTCTCAGCTGCGCAGGAATAAATAAAAAAAAAGTTTACAATTCTGACTTTTTTTCCTCAAAATTGTATGATAAAACTCACAAATGTGAGATATAACATCAGAATTGCATGATAAAAATTGCAAGAGATAAAGTCAGAATTTTGCGTGAAAAAAATTTAATTGTGAGATATAAAGTCAGAATTGTGTAATATTAACTCGTTGCGAGTTATGAAGTAAGAATTACAAGATATAAAGTTGCAATTCTGAGAACACAATTTTTTTGCGAGTTTATATCAAGCAATTCAGACTTTTTTCTCTTGCAACTTCAACTTTATTTCTCACAATTCTAACTTTATCAACTCACATCTTTTAAGTTTATATAACCTTACAACCTTTTTTTATTTTTATTCAGCGGTGTAACACAGCTTCTATACAAAACTATAATTTTTCACCAAAAAAAAAAAAAAAAAAAAAGCAATCATCTTCTTGTTGCACTATTTTTACAAAAATCAGGGTTTAATATATTTGGCAAAAATGCCATGTTACAAAACATGAAGAGCTATGCAGGTTATTTAAAATAATATTGACTAGTCAGTATTCAGTCGATCTAAAATGCAAAATATTTGCTCACTTCAGAGAGAGGGAGCAAATATTTCCAGATCTCAAATATGTAAAATATTACTGTTTTGGACATAGTTTACAAGTAAAGAGCATACAAAATACTCATGTGACCTATTTTGATCTCAAAAAAGTAAGTAGTCACTGAAAGATGAGGAGTTTGCGTGTATGGAAATGACATAATTTAAAGTGGTTTTATTGCAACTGCAATAGCCAGCAATACATTGTATGGAACTGGATCAAAATGATCGATTTTCTTTTATGTCAAAAATCATTAGGATATTAAGTAAAGATTGTGTTACATAAAGATATTTTGTACATTTTCCACCATAAATAAATCAAAACTTACTTTTTAATCAGTACTATGCATTTCTAAAAACTTAATTTTGAAAACTTTAAAAGGTGGTTATCTCAATATTTTGATTTATTTGTACTCTCAGATTCCAGTTGTATCTCAGCTTAATATTGTCCTATCCTAACAAACCAGACATCAAGGGAAAGCTTATTTATACAGTTAATGTATATATCAAAAAAAATGATCATACTGCTTTTATAAAGAGAAAACAGGCATAAGTCAAGCTAAAATCATACCTTCAAGAGTTTTTATCTCACACGCTGCTGCTGTCGCTGGCTGAATGCCTGTGAAGAGAGAATCACATTTTTATTTCAATTTTTAAAACTCAAAACGTAAGTTAAAAAAACATAAATGATCATTTTCCTTTCATTTTGACTTTATATGTCACAATTAGAATTTTGACTGTTTTTCTCACAATTTCGAGTTTATATCCTACAATTCAGACACTTTTTTCTTAAACATTCAGTTTATATGCTAAAATTATGACTTTTTCCCCCTCGAAAAATATTTAATGTATACATTCTACAGTTTGGAATTTTTTTGTTTCACTATTTTCCTCACCTATTTTTCTGTTTTTAAAAGAGACTTTATTTTTAATTATCTCTACATCAATGAAATATATAAAAGAGTAACAATCCACAGAAACGTCTTGGAATAATGAGAGTTTGATTTAATAGTAGAGGAATGAACAGACACCTATTTTTGAACACTTTTTTCTGTCTCTCTCTCTTTTCTTTCTTAAAATACATGCAAGTTTATTGGCACTTGATCAATACAACTAGTTACAGAATTAAACAAAATAGCCTGTGTAAACGCTAGCTATGTCACTCAGTATAGTAATCAAACTTTCACAAATCATGCTAAAAACATTCATAAGAGCATTAAACAAAGTTACGATTAATAAGAAGAACAATAACAGTAATATGTATTGTTGCATGATCAATAAACAACTGATAAAATGTACCCTATAGTAAAATCTTAACAAATTACGATGCAATAAATATAATAAATATTTCATCCCTTTCATTCCTCTAGAAAATATAAAAACATTTTTCACAAACACTACATGTCTGTCTGTTTTAATGTTAGTGTATATAAACAGTTGTCTTTGAAGGGGTTATTATAGCACACTTCTTATCCAAACCCCAGCCAGGCTTGTGAGTCTACGCATGTGAAGTTACGCACAAGTAACGCCAGTCTCTTACTCTGCGTTAACGCGGCGGCGGTGGCGGAGCTGATGGGCACCGTGATCTCGGCGGCCGCCTCCGCCGCAGGAAGGCTGATGATGGTGGCTTCTCCCAGCAGATTGCAGATGCGCTGCTGCATGGAGCTCAGGATGACGGGCACGCTGCTGCAGTCGCCCGTGCCCTCCATGGCCGCCCGCGCCTGGGCCACTTTGCGCCGCACCTCTGTCTTGAGATCCGACCATTTCTTCTTGACCTCCGCGAGCTCGCGCTGGCAGGTGCTCACGGCGTTCACGCGCTTCAGGATCTCCATCCACGCGCTGTTCTTGGCGATGTGCGTGACGCCCGCGTTAAAATGATTCACCAAAATGTGTTTTTGCTTCTCCATCTCCTCCACGATGATCTCCACCTCCCTTTCAGAGAAATTCGTTTTTCTCTTTTTGGCCTGAGATGCCATAATGTACTTAATTGGACTTAAGGGGGGGTGATGTGAAATTGCGTAGAATACGTAAAAATAGTAAGTTTTTGTCCTCGCACAATTGCGCAGCGTAATGGCTTCTTGAATCGACTTCTCTTCCAACAACAACGTTTGCGGACGCAAATGCCTAAAGTCCCGCCCCTACGTCGCCTCTTACGAATCCTATTGGCTTAGATTTGCCATTGACGGTGACGAGCCGTCTCTTTTATTGGTGGAAACTGTTATTAGTCATAAGGTATTACTACGCCATACGTTTCAACCACAAGAGGGAGCTATTTAATAACAAATATATATGTATATATATATATATTTGTTATTAAATAGTGTTAGTTAGCCGTGTTTTTTACAAAATCAAAATAGCCTAATTGTTATATTTTTATATCTTTGTTATATGATCTATAGTAGTAAACGTTTGAAGTGGATAAAAAAAAAAACTTCATTAAATTTGTCTTAATTTGCTTTTACGTTTCAGGAAAACTTTATGAAAGGTTTTATTCCACTTCAAATGTTGACTAATGTTTGTGTGTGTGTTTACATCAAATGTATATTATATTATATTAGTTATATTATAAATCTCTACAATCATAAGAAATTCTAAATATAATTATGGTGTTAAAAACAAGGCATTGTAAAAGAAATACATTTGGACTGGAATTCAAATTTGCGTTCATTATTAATTTATCACTCAAACAAGCAGCTTTGCATTCACAAGTAGGTTTTCTAGGTTTTCTTGTTTAAAGTGTAAACGTAACAGTTATGTCCACTGCATCCAGATCTTAGGTCAATATGACGCAGATGGTGTCCTTTCATTCACACATTCAACAGTAAGGTTTCTGGACTTTATTTAGATGGTAGGCAAGGAAAGCCCTTATATCCGACAGGAATAAGTATCTACAGAGTGACTCAGACTATTGTCACAACAAAACACACTAAAAATAGTCTTAAGAACACTGACGGGATGTTTCTAGCATTGTCAAACTTGTGCAAATATGTGCACTTGACCGTAAAGATCTGACCTGAAGTTATTTTTGAAGTGTGCAAACTCATAAACTTCAAAAATGAACAGGTCAGAACCAGAGCTTTGAAGTTCATGTAAACTATACATCTCATAAAATGGGTTTGTCTTTCATAGAAATATTATCAGTGGACTGAAACACACCGTTCTGAGAATTCAGATTGATATTACAGCTTAATAAAACTGAATTCTTAGAATAAAGTCAACGATTCTAATAAAATGACAGCAAACACACAACCAGAGGCGTTTATACGCTCAGACCAACACTAGCTTAGCTCACATAACAGTTACAATGCTGTCTGCTATTAAAGCAGAAAAGTGTGAAATAGCTTGAATTTAGTAACATTGTAAATCTTTGCACTCTTTATCATCAAAACAAGACCAAAATTGTCCAAAGGTCACACAAGGCCAGCCTGTTTATGATATCCTCAAGCAGTAGCTGCCCTCACACTTGACTGGAAGTTCAACCTGATTTGTTCTCATGAAGAGATTTTTAAGAATTTGTCTCTGGTTGGCAGACGGTTGTGGGTCAGACGTGCCAGTGAAGTTCAAGAAAAGCTGTTATAAATCTCTTTAACCCTATACAAATCCACTGTATTGTTTTTCATAGGCCTCTAAATGATCAACATTATCAAAAAATTGCTGAAAAGCATGTTGCAAATTATCTGCTTCACTGACTTTTAGACTTTTATTCTGTCATATAAAGTTCATGAAGTAATTACAAGAATGACATTAACATTAGTAGTACTATTTCAGCATGAATACTTACTGGACTGTATAGTGGAATGTTAAATATCATCTATATATTTTGTGATACTCAACAAAAAGCATATTTGCAAATTATATGTATGTATATATATAGGCTATATATGTGTGTGTGTGTGTGTATAACTGCATGTTTTTGTGCTTTCAAATTTATTTTAAATAACATAAATACATGATATACACGTGCACATATATGTATATATATACTGTATATATATATATATATATGAAATTGTCAGTTATATTAATGAAGCACTGGATGTCTAAAAGTTGTTGACGAACGTCGTCTTAAGTGATCGGTACATATTCAAACACAGAGTCACATGACCTTCACTGTGTGATTGTGATGCTGATGTCCATCAAGGGCTCTTGCCTCATCTTCTCATGTCACTGGCAGGACTTTGTGTTTCATTTTTATCGTTATGTCACGCTGAACCTCTTCCAGACTCTTCAAGCAAAACAAGAAGTTTAAAGAGCACGGCCAGCGAGAGTCCAAGGATTTCACAATGCCTATTGTTTCTATTGTGCAATCTGAATATGAATTTATGATGTTCTTTATTGTCAACAAAAATGTACAGCTGTCAATGTTTTGCCTGCAACTTGTGTATGTAGTCTATATTTATAGATTTTATTTCTTTTTTTTTGTCAAGGATGCATTAAATTGATCAAAAGTGACAGTAAAGACGTTTATTATGTCACAAAATATTTCTATTTCAAATAAATTCTGTTATTTTGTACTAATTATTAATCTTTGTATAACAAAAATACTTTTTACATTAAAATAATTTACATTGTTACTGTATTTTTGCTCAAATAAATACAAAAGACAACAGCATATAACTGTGAGAATAGTCTTTTGCATATTTTATTATTGCAAAATCCTGAATTGTGTTCAGTAAACAGATCTGTGATGTCAGTAACTCAACAACAGCCTCTATCCAGTACTTCTAAAACTGCAGTTTTCTCCTGTTTTTGTTGATAAGAGCGCTTGACAATCTTTATTGACAGGTTCTTGATCCAGTGTCCTCTTACTGAGAGACA
Organism: Enteromius thamalakanensis; assembly: GCA_032357475.1. Lineage (NCBI taxonomy): Eukaryota > Metazoa > Chordata > Actinopteri > Cypriniformes > Cyprinidae > Enteromius > Enteromius thamalakanensis. Next base: position 1,471,106 of record JAUCMT010000154.1, on the reverse strand, counting down.
AACAGTGTCCGTGAAGCCGCTAATGGCACGTAAAATCTAAGATAGCACATCCTGTCTGACCTGCAGGTGAAGTTTATCGGACACGTTTCAGTGGATCAGACGTAATCCAGACCAAGATCCAAACAAACACAGGACTCTGGTCTGATGAGGGCTGACATGGAACATGACCTTGTGTCTCTACCGTGGTTAATATACACCTGTAATAGCTTCTGCGCCATACATCAGTCTTTGACTTTGAATGTATCTCTTTATGAATGGGCTATTTATCTTCCTGTACAGGATGCATTTGTATTACATAAACCATAAATGGACTTATCGCTAAAACTGTACACCAATCCATTGATAAGAAAGCTGATTTCTCAACTCAAAAACAATCTGCTTTGTTTCATAACTTGTTTTTAGATCTGCATTATGATAACGTATTTATAAAATATATTTATACTTCATTATTATACTTTTGGGTGATTTGTAGAGAGACTAAATATTTGTGCATTTAGGCTTGTTCATTTTTTTAAAACGGGGAAATTATATTTAGACCTTAAAAGCATAAAATATGTGAAATAAAATATACTTTATAATAAATTAAAAGGTTAAAAAGCCATAAAAAGAATATTTGTTGTTACATTAAATAAAATGAATGAATTTATGACAGCATTTCTCATTTTCAGCTTACTAAAATAACTTAAACTTCATATAAAAATGATAAAAAAATATATATTTTAGACATAAAGGAATAAGTGAAATAATGGCAAAATCACGCAAATAATATTAATATAAAACCTAATACGAAAGTTAATCAATCAAAAATATAATAATGTCTTAATGAAGCTAAAATGATATTGTTTCAGTCACCACACCATAAACCAGACCATACCATTTTACCTTTATTATTTAGTATTAATAAATGTGAACACGTTTTACTTTCACTCATACACAACATTATGTCCACATTTAATTATAAACTCACAGTACTTTAATGAACATGCCAACATACACTGTAAAGAAAAACACATTAAATTTGCAATTTCTTTTGTGAAACTTGTGATTTCTGAGTCAAAGCTAAAAAAAGTAGTAAATCACACCAAATGATTTTTATTTTTAGAGGAAAAAAACTCCCGACACTGAAAATGTGGCTTTATTTTCTGTTTCATGCGTGCACTAAAGGTCTTGAATTAATGAAATATCACAGGTTGTCATTTCTCTGCTCCGAACATCCCCACTGGATGAAATCAGAGCTCTGTACTGACTCCCAAAGCCTGCGTCTCTCCTCTTCCATATGTTTAGTGATCCCCAATGTGTGACTTGGCTAAAATTAGTTTTGGAGAGCACTGGAGTCACATTCCATCATAAGGCCATGTTGCATACAGTACATGAGTGCACTGCCTCTCTTCGGCTGCGCTGGATTGAGTTACAAAGCTGCTGATGCAGAACAAACTACCTATTTTGGTTTGGGAGCGAAGGAACTAATATTCACACAAAAAAATTCAAAAAAAAGTCAATGTTTTTAATGCAAGTTTAACATAAGACACTGTACTTGTCTGGCAGTGCAAAAGGCACACTTTTGTAGCTATTAGGTTCAAATATGTACACTTTAAGTACTAATAGTGTGACAGTTACTGCTTTTCTACCTTTATTTCAGAGATGAATGAATGAAACAAAACTGAATTCTTTTAAATTTACTGTAAATCTTCAGGTCATCCAAGACAGAAATGTGTTTCTTCAACTTGTTTTTTAAAGAAATGTAGCATTGCATCTCTTTCTCAGCATCCTCTGTAGTGAATGGGTGCCGTCAGAATAAGAGCTGTTAAAAAAATCATAATAATCCACATCACCCTTATAAAAAACGAATCCATCATTATGACGTTCAAACCATTGCATCTGGTCAAAATATGAGTCCATAATCCATAATGATGTGTCATCTTGTCTGAACTGAATTTTGGACTCTAATTCTGACGGCACCCATTCAGGGTGAGCACATTTTCATCAGACATTTTGGACAAACTATTCCTTTAGTTCTATTCCTTTGGTTCTGGCATTTGAAGAGGTCTTAACACCAGCCTCTCCAGCTTTTCCCTCGCTTCATGTCAATGTCCTGTATTCAGGTTACAGATAGGTTGGTGTCCCCCTCTCCTCAGATACCATATAAATCTCTCTGGAGTTAGTCTTGGCACTGACTCTTATCCTCCACCAGACTCTGATGTAACATTGCAACCGGAGCAGACGGCTTTGCTGCAGGATTATGCCCTACAAAGTTCAGCGTCGCCGTTTATATTTGGGCCTATTAGCGTTAATTGCTGCTACTAACCAAGGTATTTATACCTCCAATTAGTAACATTTAGGCTTCATGCTTCAGTGCTAAATATTTAAATGCAATTCGATAAATCACAAAAACGTTTTCCATAGGCTTCAGATTGGTTAATTCTCATAAACATATAAATATACATATTAAAGCACAATAGTAAAGGCATCTCATCAAAGTAAGTGCAGTCATTTTATATGATCATTTCATATGCAATTTTTTATTCAATAATAAAGTAATTTGCCAAAAGAAATTATAGCTGCACTAAAATACACAGAAAGGTCATATACAATCGAACAAAATTAGGTTTAAAGTTTTTGTTGGCAATAAATAACCTAATTTAAAATGCACTTACATCTTACTATAATCGATATACAGTTATATTTCTATTAATTTTTGGAATTAGTTTTTATATTTTGCATGTTCATTTTAAGTTTTACATTTTTGTTTATAGTTTTGGGTTTTATTGATATTTATAATTATTTTTTACTTAATATAGCCTATTTAAACTAAATGAAAACATGACATGGTGCCTTGCATAATTAACAGCAATAAAGTAAGTTATATTTATCATTTAAAGTACAAAAACGTTTTATGACCTTTATTTTTAGTTTATTTTGGTTATTTGGTTAACTAAGAACCCTGCCTTTAAATCTTAAATATCAAACATGTTCAAGGGGCTATATTGTGAGCCAGGCTTTTTTTTAATATATATATATATATAATTCTGTATTTTTTGTTTTTAATACACTGCATGATGCAGGTCTGTGCCGGTTTTCTTTATGTTCTCAAGAGTTTATTTAGAAAATGTGAAATTCTATGAGTCACTTACTGGAAAAATGATCTCACCTCTGATTGGACAATAGGCTTCTAACGTCAACTTCCCGTCACCAGTGGGCGTGTCTAATTGCTTTTCTCGACGTGGTCAGGCGCTTTACCGGCATTTCAGCGTTTAACCGCCGGCAGGCGAGAGTGTTCTCGTGTTATTTATTTATTTATTGTCAAAGACTTTTATTATTTTCACGATGTTGTGCCTATGCCTTTACGTGCCTGTCCATAATTCAGATCAAGTCGAGGTGGAGTACTTTGAATCTAACGGATTACCGTCTGAGCTGAAATCGCTGAAGTCTCTCAGTGTGCTTCTGCCTTCGCAGGAATTCTCTACATATCGAAAATGGAGGAAGGTGAGAACATATAAAAATCTCTATATTTTTTAATTGTGTCGTAAAATTCGATTGACATAAAAGGTAGTTTACTTATTTAATGATTTCATTTTTAAAAAGAAAGTACACATTTTTGAAGCATGACGTTTCCGGTGCGCGTTCCTTTTTCCTGCGCGCGCGTTTCCGTATATGGAGTTTCCCAGAACGAAACATTTAAAGAGCACTTTTTTGGCTTTCGACTGGTAACTTTAAAGTGCTTTAGTAACGGGCTGTATTGTTTAATCACATCAATGCCATGATACTGAAACTCATACATTATACTTGTATGTCTTTGAACTGAAGGCTGTATAGCGCCTCTAGCGGTGCAGTTTCAATTCATACTAATTGACAGGACAATTATGACTCTCTGAGCTGCTGCAATCATCTGGATGAGTGTCCATATATGATTATAATATCGTGAACCGATGTATCCAAAAATGACAATGAACGAAGCGTCTTATAAGTCAATGATTGGTGTTAAATGATATTTTAAAAAAGGTTAATTGTAGTCTGATCAGGTGTAATAATATAATGTAAGACTCACTCATTCTGTCTGTTCTAGTTTACCAGGTGTTGTTGTCGTTCACACATTAACTTTTCACTGATTGTGCAAGAATTGCATTGGATAATTTCTCACACATTGGCACATCTTTCTTTTCTCCTCCTAGAAAGCCATGAAAACTGAAGAGAAAGAGCACGATGGACAACTGGACTTTGAAGAGTTTGTTCACTACCTCCAAGATCACGAGAAAGACCTGAAGCTTGTCTTTAAAAACCTGGATAAAAAGATTGCTGGTATTATACCTTAATGCAATGCTTTACTTACACTTTTTTTGTTTTGTTTTTAAATGGCTAATGTTTGATTATTTGCTCCGTATCAGGTCAAGTGAACGCCAATGACGTCGTGAACTCGCTGCGAGATCTTGGCGTCCATATTTCCCTCCAGCAAGCGGAAAGAGTCCTTAAAAGGTGAAATATAGTTTGAATAAGAAATGGACAATGCTGCAATTTACTATGCACTAATTAATTTACTGATGAGGCATTGACTGTGTTCATTTTGAAGTAATTTTAATTTTGCATTATTCACTTATTATTCTACTCATCATTTCACTGGAATTATTATAG
>JAUCMT010000154.1:1449010-1460050 GCA_032357475.1 Enteromius thamalakanensis | reverse complement strand
AATAAAACATATATAGAGACAGACACACCCCCCCCCCCCACACACACACACCTATATATATATATATATATATATATATATATATGAATGTATATATATATATATATTTATATATGAATGTATATAAACGCACTAAAATATGTATATGCAGCACTAAAATCTGATGACTTTCTTGCATAATCTGGTGAAATAGCTAATATTACATTTCACCATCTGACCTATTTACACAAGATTACGGGTTCAGTCTAGTGAATTCTGACCTGGTCTCTGAACAGTTACATGGATCATATATCTGAAACTAAATTAAACTGCAGCGTGTATTTCATGTAGGCCTCCTCTTTGTTCTGATCAGTAAATGAACGCTGCCATCTGCAGGCCAAACATTTACCGCCATCTTTGTCCGATTTTCTTCTTCTTTTTGATTTTAACGGCGGCTTGCATCCGTAACCGTTGCACTCCCGCCACCTTCTGGTTGATCCCCCTTAAAAGATTCTCCCCTCTATTTCCAATTTATCTTCTACATAATTTATATTCTATACATCAAACCAGTTCTAGCTAAGAATTTACAAATGTTTTTCTTGATTTGTCCCCTCTATTCCAACCAACCCTTCCTTTCTTATTTCCTCCATCATTTTCCTCCTTTGTTCCTCATATCTGCTGCAGTTTATGATTACGTGATCTGTAGATTCATATGTCTGACACTCCTCACATAATCCAGTAGGATGCTTTCCTATCATGTATAGTGTACTATTCAAGTTACTGTGCCCAGTTCTGAACCTTGTTAATGCTATTTCCTCTCTTCTGGTCCCTCTCCAGTTTCTCTCAGTTGCAACCTTATTTTGAATGCCATACAGATGTCTTTTGTCCGATTTTGAACACGAAATTGTCATTTAACCTTTTCAATTTAAATGTACATTTTAACACGACATTGGCATTTTATCTTTTAATTCAATTTTAAATGTATTTAAATAATGATATTTTAACAGAAACCACTAAGTTCTCTAGATAGAACAATTAATATATTTTAAAAATCGTATTTTGAAATCTGACTGGGAAAGAGACTTTTATTTTGAAGTCTAGTCATACCAACCGCTCATACCCGGAAACGCCAATAACAAAATCAGAGGAATAAAAACATACATGGCCAGCGATTCAGTCTCAGAAATTAGTATAAAATGGGTTACTTTGTGTTCATGTACTTTATTATAAGAGTACACAAATAATAGTTATTGTATAATTAATAATGTTTTAATGTTGTTTAGCAGGATGTTTAAAAACATGTTTAAATCAGGCTGTTTTGTGCGAACTGCTCATGTTATTCTGACCTGGCTCACCACTTTAGTCCTGTTTCTGCATAACACAGGTACTTTTCCTTCTTTAATAAGTGTGATTTCATTGTGTGTGTGTGTGTGTGTGTGTGTTTGTGTAATTACTACCGTTCAAAAGTTTGGGGTCAGTAAGATTATTTTTTTAAGGCTAGGTTTATTTTATAAAAATACAGAAAAACATATATTTTAATATACATTACTATTTTATATTATATTTTAATATACATTACAATCTAATTTATCCCTATGATGAATTTTCATCTTTATTACTGCAGTCTAAAATGACACGATCCTTCAGAAATAATTCTAATATGCTGATTAATTATTAGAATGATCTATGTTTCATTTTCATTTTATTTTTGGAAACTCTGATGTTTTTTTCAGGATACTTTGATAAATAAACATTCAAAATGTACAGCATTTATTCCACATATAAATCTTTGATATCACTTTTTATCAATTTAACATAGTCTTGCTGAATAAAAGTATATGTTTCTTTCAAACAAGAAAGAATTAAAATTGACTACAATCCCAAACTGTTGAATAGTAGTGTATATTGTTGGAAAATATTTCTATTTATTAAAAAATACTGTTCTTTTGAACGTTTTATTAATTAAAAAATCACATAAAAGTATCACATCTTCCAGCAATGATAATAAATCGGTATATTATTATGATTTCTGAAGGATCATGTGACACTGAAGACTGCAGTAATGATGCTGAAAATTCAGCTGAACATCACAGAAATAAATTACATTTTAATGTATATTATAATAGAAAACCATTCTTTTACATCACAATAATATTTCACAATACTATATTTTTTCTGTATTTTTAATCAAATAAATGCAGACTTGATGAGCATTTCTTAAAAAAAAAAACCTTACTGATCCCATACTTTTCAATGATATATATAAATCAATGTTAAAGGTGATGTTTTGGTGCAGATCTTCGTAAGTGTCAGGAGCGAGGAGATCTGGTCCAGCCTGTGGTGTTCTTCTCTGTGGTTCTGCTCTCTGTGCTGTTGTATTTCACGGTGTCTCTGATGGATCCTGGGTTTGTTCTGTCAGACAGCGACTCCAAGGTAGATATGACAGGAAAGTCTGTATATATCTTACTCAAGTAATAGCTGTCTAATGCAGGCTGATATCTGGACTGTTTTAGGGAACATCAGCGGACGGTAATGAAGAACTGGAGCAGATGATTCCTCAAGACCACAGTTCATTAAAACAGCGACGCTGCGGCTACTGCTTTTTACTGGTACAGCAATAACCTAAACACTCTTTGTTATTTCCAACATAAACGGAAGTTTGTGGTTTTGTGTGTGTGTTTCTTCCTGTAAAATCTTTCTTGTTTCTCTTTGTACGTAAACCAGCAACCCATGAGGGCCAAGCACTGTAAAACATGTAAGCGCTGCGTGAGGCGTTTTGACCATCACTGTCCCTGGATAGACAACTGTGTTGGAGAGAGGAATCACAAATGGTTCCTGCTGTACCTGTGTGTGCAGTTTGTTGCTGTATCTTGGGCTTTACAGGCTTCATGGTGAGTCTAAACAAAATATGCTTTGATGTTTTTTTGATTGGACTGACAGATTATAATTTATATTTAAAATGTATAGTCTGTGTATTAAATTGGTCACATTGTATAATGCAGTTTCACATACTATTATGCCAAGGGTCTTTATTATGCTAAATTGGGCTCTGGGGACCCCTGGGGGACACAAAGAAAGTGATAGGTGCTATGAAAATAAAAAATAAATTAATAAAAATAAAAATAAGTTTAAACAAACTGACTAAACATTTGATTAAACTGAAAAAAAATGTGTTCAAATAAATCAAATTTGAATAAAATATCCAAATAAATCCAATAGCAAAATAATCAAGTTAATTTATTATTATAATTTAAAAAATGTATAAATTACAAATTGAATTGCAAATAAATTAAAAAGATTTTAGTAAAAAATAAATTATTTATTATATTATATTTATTATATAAATAAAAACAATTTGTCTTAAAAACATGCAATAATTAAATACATAAATAATTAAAAAGATGATAAGATGATGGGAGTAAAATAAATGTAAAAAAATTATCCAAATAACTAAATTAAGATTATTTTAAATAACGAATAAACAAATGTTGATTAAATAATTTGATTTAAATAATTAAATAATAACTAATTAACTAAATAAATGTGATTTAAAGAAATAACAAAATATTATAAGTAAAATTTTACTAGAATATTTAATTTTTATTAATTATACATAATTTATTTCTGTATTTAACAGTATTACAGTGTGTAGAAAAAATACATAATGTTAAGTAACAGAAACTAAATACTTTCAAAATTTGCACTATTAATTTATCATACCATTAATTGGTTCTTTCTTTTTCATGAAATATATTTAGTTTTAACGTTTAGAACGGGGTCCCTGTCATGAGGATGATCATATTTGGGGGTCTGTGGCATCTAAAACATTGAAAACCCCTGCAGTATTTACTGTAAGACATATAGTAAGCAATGCCTTAGCTTTATTGATCCCACAGGATTTACAAGCTCGACTCTATCGATCATGTTTAGATGTTTATAAGTCAACACCAAGACGCTGTGATTATTTACAGTCCGTTTGGGTTCAGAGTAAAGAGTTGATAATGTATAAAATGCTCTGAGTTAACCTGAAGCGTGCATGTTTAAGGTCCGGCGTGGTCTTTGCACCCTCCTGGCAGCAGTGGTTGGCTCAGAACGGACTCGTGCTCGGGGCGTTTGCATTAACGGCCGTGTTTTCGGTGGTGGTTCTGCTCCTGCTCTGCATTCACCTGTACCTGGCCTCGGTGAACAGCACCACCTGGGAGTTCATGTCACGCCAGCGCATCGTTTACCTCAAACACTGTGACTCGGAGGAGAACCCCTTCGACAGAGGAGTCATCTGCAATCTGTGGCACTTCTGCTGCGTCTGCGGGACGGTGGCATGGGAGAGGATCTACATCAGACACACAAACACCACTGTATGACTGCATCTCAATACCAACACTGGCTGTTTTATTCTCTTTACACCCAACATTGAAGGTATTTTTTAGTGATGTCAAATGATTAATCGCATCCAAAATAATAATATATGAATGTGTATCGTGTTTATTTATTATGTATATAAAATACACACACGTACAGTACATATTCTCTTAAATATAAACATTCATGTGTGTGTATTTATACATAATAAATAAGCAGCACAAAAACTTCTTATCACTTCTGATTAATCGTTTGACAGCACTAGTGCAAGGCAACAGTTAATTACATCCAAAATATTATTTTTTAAATTAATTGCAATTTTGGTTTTCGGTCTTCTGAGCCAGAAATAAATATCACACATTTTTAAATTAATTACCCCATTAATTATCCTGTGCCACAATATACTGTATGTATATATGTTTACATAATGAGGGATGTTTGTATAGTTCACAAGAATTTTAGTTAACTAGCTTTTTACATTTGTTTAAGTTAAATTTTATATGTGACTAAATAAACTTTTGCACACAATGTTTACTGACTCACTATTGAATGATTTTTATAAGCCAGAAAAAATGGTTGCTGATCTCCTCTTCCAGTTAATTTATTTATATCTGTCTTGAAATTAACTGCAAACTTGGATTTGCAGCAAAATTCTGATCAGGCCTCATGATTCAAGATTTTAATTATTCAAGCAAGGCCCCCCCAACAACTATTTTCTCTTCTTTGTACTGTACATATTTGAAAACTCCGTAAATGTACACACACACACACACTTGTTTCTAGCTATACAAAAACTTATTTTACTGGGGAGGGGAAAAAGTTTTTTTACAAACTTTATCCAGTCCACACAAGCACATTGCGTAATTTATTTGTACTATGTCACAATGAATTACTGACAATTTCAAATCAAAGCATTTTACTCTGAATTCAAGTGATATATAATTAATTCATGCATTAATAGGAATCAAAAGTTTTTGTTTTTGAGTACAAGTTTATATAAAAGAACAACGGAACAGTGGCGCGAAGAATACAAAATGGGCATTTGTCCACATTCAGTTTTAAGGGTTAGTTCACCCCAAAATTAAAATTCTGTCGTTAAATACTAATACTAATGTCGTAATATTTCAGTTGCGTTGTTGTTTGTGGAGGGCCTCTCAGATTTCATCAAAGATATCTTAATTTGCTTTGCAAAGATCAACAAATGCCTTAAGGTTTAAAACGCCATGATGGTGAGTAATAAATGACAGAATTTTAATTTGGGGCCAACTAATTATTGATTAAACCCAGTCCTGCGTGTTTCCTTGCAGTGCTGTTTCGTCCAGAACCATTTTATTTTCATTCAGGTGACATGTTATGAGAGCTTCGTGAAAATCCCGCCCTTTTTGTAGCGGTTCTAAGCCCCGTTCCGCCCCCCACTAGCGCCGGCCAATCAGAGAGCGGTCCCAGGGACCGACGTCGCGCTCGGCGGGTTGTTCTGGAAGGGGCGGAGCTCATTTTTCGAGCTCGTGCGGGGCGCGTTCTGTCCGAAAGAGCGCGTGAGAATCTGCGTTCGTTCCCTCGCGGTAAGTTTGTGTGCGGAGCAGCGCTCGTTTCTCCTCTTGTCCTATTACAAGACTCCAGAAACCGAGTTCAAGGAGGACGATCTTCTACCTCAACGAGTTTAAAAACCACAGCGCTTGATTCTCACTGAAAACTCCTCTCGTCGTGATCAGTGAAATCATGTCTGCCTCAGCGGCTAAAGTCAGTAAAAAGGAACTGAACTCGAACCACGACGGAGGGGACGAGACCTCGGGTAAGCAAAGACGATCGGCGGCCATTTTCACTATCTCTTTCCTCTCAGGTGGGATTTTAATCGCTATTATCTCTAGTTAGTTAGCAGCGGCTCGAATGTGACTTGTTTCTGTAGACTGTGGCGGGATGCAGGGCTTGTGATTGGCCGTGGCTCTGGTTAGATGTTCTCAGAGGAACGGAGCAACCCGGCGGCGGAGGCCATGTTTGATTTCTGGCCGTGTGCGAACTGAGCGCGCCACAAAGCCCTGCTTGGGACGTACAGACAAACCGTTGCATTTCAAAAAGCAAAGCGCGGGAGTTTGTTTTATTCGAGCAGATAACGCAATTTTCGCAGGAACGCGTGCGTTTAGAGAGCGTGAAACATGCGGAACGGAAGCGTCCGCTCGCTGCTTTATTGTTGTTGTGCTTTAGCTTTAGCCTAGCCGAGCCACGTCTCCGCCATGATGTAAAGCGGACTAATGGTTGTTTATGCACTTTAACGGGCGAATGATGGTAGAAATGAACGCTGAAGCGACTTTAATCGCGCATCAGCCGTTCAGGTGGGTAAGCGTTCGCGGCGGAAGCAGGTGCAGCGCGATTCCGTTCGCATTTAAACCACGCGGCATACGCGCGGCTCCCTCTGAGTTCAAGGCATTCACGTCACAGAACAATTACAGTTAATAATAATACTGATTATTCGATGGAATTATGCATGTAATGTGATGTGTCGTTAAAAATCCCTATTTTAATCGCGTAAACTGTGAATGAAGGTATTTTGGTACATGTTGCGCTAGTTTGTTATTGTTTGGGGATAGATAAGCCATTAAGTATTGGCTGTTATTGTTTTTAACACTGTTTTCTCGTTTAGAAAAAGAGCAGCAAGAAGCCATCGAGCACATCGATGAAGTACAGAATGAAATCGACAGGTATGTTGAACTTAATTGAATGAATTACCTCGCCAATCCATGCTTTAATGCTATAAATCAATGCCTGTGAATAGATATGAAAATGATATATTTTTGTTTCTGGTTTTGTCCAGACTGAACGAGCAGGCGAGTGAGGAAATACTCAAAGTTGAACAGAAATACAACAAACTCCGCCAGCCGTTCTTCCAGAAGAGGTCAGAACTCATAGCCAAAATCCCCAACTTCTGGGTCACAACATTTGTCAACCACCCACAAGGTAAGATCCGTGGCAAACTCTTATCACACTATTTAACTACAATGCAAAATGAAGTTATTTAATACTTGATTATGTAGTCTCAGCTCTTCTCGGAGAGGAGGATGAGGAGGCGCTTCACTATCTGACCAGAGTAGAGGTGACAGAGTTTGAAGACATCAAATCTGGCTACAGAATAGATTTTGTAAGTGGTAAGAATTGATTTTCATAGCTTGAAGCTTTTATGTTTCCACGACTCATCCGCTTTTCCATTGCCTTTTAGTATTTCGATGAAAACATGTATTTTGAGAACAAAGTCCTCTCCAAAGAAATTCACCTGAATGAGAGTGGAGACCCAACCTCAAAGTCAACAGAGATCAAATGGAAACCAGGAAAAGTATGCATGATGTTTATTATGAAGCTGGATTCGGTCAAATGGTCAGAGTATGTAACGTGATGTTTTCTTCTTTTGCAGGACCTCACAAGTCGGTCCAGTCAGACACAGAGTAAAGCGGGCAAGAAGAGGCAGCATGAAGAACCTGAGAGTTTCTTCACCTGGTTTACCGATCACGCCGATTCAGGGGCAGATGAGTTGGGCGAAGTCATTAAAGATGACATCTGGCCAAACCCTTTACAGTACTACTTGGTGAGACTGGCACTCCCCATCTAGAACATCCACACACTAATGAAAAGATTTGGCTCATGTAGACTTATAGGCAGCATTATTAATAAGTTTCCATTCCAGTTATTTAAATGACGTGGTTGAACAATTCTTCCAGTTTATGCAGCTGAATGGAAGTTATGAGTCACTCATTTGCATTTCAAACCCCGACAGGTTCCAGACATGGAGGATGAGGAAGGAGAGGGTGAGGATGAGGACGAAGATGAGGAAGGTCTGGATGATATTGATGAAGAGGGAGAAGATGATGGGGAGGAAGAAGAGGACGATGACGGAGAGGTATGTAACCAATTCATTTGTTCGTTCATCCCTTTTCCAATGACTTCTTAAAATACTAGAAAGTGTAAAATATTATTCTTCAAAAATCATGCTTTTGAATCACTCATTAAATGTGCCTTTTTTTTTTAATTGCAGGATGATGACGGCGAGGATGACTGAAGCTGAAATAGAGGAATATTATCCACATTTCCCCAATCCTGTTTCCAATTGCTTCTTTGGCTTTTTTGTTTTTTTGGGGAGCAAGTTGCTTCTTTTTCCTGTTTTTTTTGTTTGTTTGTTTGTTTTGAGCTCCATCTTTCCTCTATCCTGAACTTGCCATGTTGAAGTCCCCCGAACAGACTCAAAATAAACTGACTGCAAAATCTTGCCGACATGGCATCTACCATCTCAATTTCCAAATGCATTTCGAGGTAAAAAGCAAAACACTGTAGTTATCTGCCGCACGTCGTCTGGAGTAGACTTGCGAATAGTGTTTTCTGTTTTGGTTGTTTTTTTTTTAATTATAAATATATATTGTACAAATATGTATAATTTCTTCCTGTTAAAGTTGTGTGGTTAATTGAACAGAAGCCATGGTGCGCAGTGATCTGCTAGCTCTAGCGCTCTCCACCGTTTTGTTACTTTATTCTTGGTGTTTAAACCTTTCATGGTTTAATCAACAGTAGTGAATCCCTGTTACCTCTTGTAACCGTGTCTGTTCAGGAGGGCTGAGGAAAGAGGGTATGTGGGCACCATCATTGAGTCTTTGATTTTTATCTTGTCTTGTTTTACAGACATTCACCAGATTTGAAATGGATAACATTTTTGATAAAATAAAATATTAAAAAAAGTCGTCCCATCATGCTTGTAAACTTCTCCCTCACACTGGTACACCGTTTAGCTGAAACCCAAACATGGTGTTTTAATTTCACCCAGTTGCAAATAAAATGGTTATTCAATGGGTTTACCCAAAAAAACAAAGCCAGGTGACCTAGTCATGTTATATATTCCCCATAAAAATAGCTTTATTAAATGGCATAAAGTGTGCTTTGGCTAATAGTCAACTTCTAAAAGATTTTGGTGACATCAGCAGTGTGGATGCAAAGTGCTCCTGCAGAAGTCTGTCAATTATGAGTGCCACAAATGTCTGATCCGAACCTTCAAACTCTTCTCGGGTCACTGTCCTGGGCCAATCACTGGGCTGAAATGCCCAACCTAAATCAAAGGAGAGAAAGAAATTGTTAAACAACTTGGAACTGAAATTTTAGGTTAAAGGAGTAGTTTACCCTATATTCAAAACAGACTATGCAAAAGTTGGAGGCAGTGAATGGGTGCCGTCAGAATGAAAGCTGATGATCCAGTAACATCAGTTAACATCTTCAGAAGCCACAAGCCGTGTGTCTGTAAGATGAAACTTTATACTGTAGATACAAATGTATGTTTTTAACTTTGAAATAGTTGCTTCTGGCTAAAAGTCCTCTATTACTGGTGTATGCTATACTACAAATAAAGTCATTTCATGTGATTCGGGAGAAAAATTTGCACAGATCAGCGAGCTAAATCGGTTTTAAAGATGGACTGGAGTGCATTATTGTGATGTTTTTATCAGCTGTTTTGACTCATTCGGCACCCATTCACTGCTGAGCAAGTGGTGCAATGCTACATTTCCATTTCATTTTTGGGAGAATTATTTCGTCAAATGTACTTCAACTGAAGAGAAAAATGTATGTCTATCGAGTTTCATATATGTATTTGGTAGAGACTTTTATTACGTTAATTATTTATTTTAACCATTACATTTATGTTGCTATCGCCATCATCTGTTCTTTGAGCAATGCATTACTTATTGTACTTTTAAATGGTTAACTGTATACACGGTGCCTACAATATTTTCATGCACTTCATATGAGCAAATACCGAGCCCTCCAAACACCCACCTAGGTGTGTTTTGCACCGCGGACAGGTGGCGACGGTCCACGCGTGACCCGGATACCAGGTGAAGTGAGCGTCCGCCGGCCAGTGCTTCAGAACATCCGCGCGCTTAAAAGTCACGACTTCGAACTGGAAGCCCTGCGGATTCTCGAAGAGCTGGACGGAGACGCGCTTCCCTCCGATCGCCGTGTGGTTCCGGTGCGACAGCGCGAGGCGGCTAGGGACGAACCTCAGGTCCGCGTCCTCCGCCACCTCGTGTCCGCAGGAGCGGCACAGCAGCAGCCCAGAACAGCCCAGAGCGAACCGAACCCAGTCGCACCACAGCGCCGCGGGAAACTTCACCAGAAGCATCCTGAGAGAGAACAACACTTCCCGCCACTGACAGCTGAAGCCGCGGAAACCGAGCGCAGCACAAAAGAACAGTGCTTCTAGTTTAAAACTCGCTCATGTAGAATGTGGAGTCAGAAAACTTGTTTAAAGTCGAATTCAACGTAAAAAGCAAACTACATTTCTAAGTGCCTACAGCTGAAACCGAACATAAACTCGTCCTGATCTGGAGCGACACTGCGCAATCACTTTGTAAATGACAGCGCCCCCTAAAGGCGGGATGTAATAGTTAATTTAATACACAATGGGTACGGAAAGTATTCAGACCCCATTCAATTTTTCTCCCTTTGTTATATTGCAGCCATTTGCTAAAATCATTTAAGTTAATTTTTTCCCTCATTAATGTACACACAGCACCCCAGAAAAACACAGAATTGTTAACATTTTTGCAGATTTATTAAAAAAGAAAAACTTAAATATCACATGGTCCTAAGTATTCAGATCCTTTGCTGTGACACTCATATATTTAACTCAGGTGCTGTCCATTTCTTCTGATCATCCTTGAGATGGTTCTACAC
>JAUCMT010000154.1:1414538-1432906 GCA_032357475.1 Enteromius thamalakanensis | reverse complement strand
TGGATTTTTAATCTAATAAATGCAGCCTTGATGAGCAGAAGAAACATCTTTAAACACCATTAAATATCTTACTGACCACACATTTTGGAACGGTAGTGTGTGTATATATATATATATATATAGATACATACATACATAGATAGACAGATATACATATATCCTGCAATACATGTTATGGTAAAATAGTAAGGGAAAAGTTTGTACTGACCTCAGTGGCATTGAGGTTTTCAGGGAAAGCACTGATGTGAACCAGTGACTGTGTCTGACAGCAACCACAGTGCTGCTACTGTAAAGTTATACATCATCATCATCATCATCATCATCATAATGACCTCTAAGAGAGATATACTGATATTATCGCACGGTCATCGATATGAAAAGCCAGATACGTACCATGATACTTGACTCGATATTATTCGGCTTGCAGTACGGCACAGAATCCCCGCCATCATTTACAGAAATATCGACTCCACACGCATCAATGTTGAAGAATTAAGAAGCGTTTAACACCTTCCGGCGGACCAATGTGGATCTGTCTGTAGGTCAGAGTAAAAACACTCTTCCGTTCCTACATGCGCACTTTCTGCGTGATGGTATTTTCGTTTTAGATCAGTATCAAATATAAATTAATAGTATATTTATTACACAGATATTTTGAAGAGTCCGATTACGTGAAAAGTAAGAGATAATTTGGCATAATGTTATATTCGAGAGGTTTGTCGAATCTTGTGAAGTGAATGTTGAGGCTAAGTGGGTGAAAGGTCAGCGTCAGTTGCTGTGAATCTCAAACGATCGCGATCATGTCTCTCCTGAGAGGTAAATCAATAAACTTTATATTTTAACATTTTAAATAATGCATTATATTGAACCTGCGGAACGATTTGTTAGATTTTCTTCTGGTTTTGCGCTTGGTTTTTTGCACTGCACTTGAACTTCAATGTCACTTTTGTTAATATACTTCTGTTTCTTATTTGAATTTATTTAACGTTATTCGTTTTATTTTTTTCCTACCAGTAAAAACAGCTCTTAAATATTAATAGGTCATATTTATTGAGCAAATGATTTAGTTTTAATCAAAACGAAACAAAAATAAATCTAAATAATATATGTAATATAAATAATATATATAAGTGACCTGTTCTGTAGGAAACTCATGCGTCAGATTTATCAAATTATGTAAAAAAGTCATAACTGACAGAATTAGGTTAAAGGTGAGGTCAGTGACACATTGTTTACACTTGTAATCTTCATGTTTTAGCATGACCTGTTTGAATGTATAATCTGTGCACGTTGTTATAATGCAATAATGTCTATATGTTTATTATAAAGTTGTTTATTTATACATTAACTGCAGGGGACTGACCATGTCTATCTTTCCTCTGTGTGTTTGTGTAGGTGTGTTCATTGTCTCGGCTAAGAGGACTCCGTTTGGGACGTATGGAGGAGTTCTGAAGGATCACAGTGCCACGGATCTGGCCGAACACGCCGCTAAAGCTGCTCTCGCTGCAGGGAATGTGGCTCCAGAGCTGGTCAACAGTGTCATCGTGGGAAACGTCATGCAGGTGAGAGACATACGCACGGCTCTGAGCGACAACCATGAGCAGTACACACAACAGTTTAAAAACTGAATTGATTAGGTAAACACTGATAGAAAAATAAGGCTAAAAACATTATAAAACATGATCGTATATGATTTTTGTCTTATATCTTGGCACTTCACACAGTATTATAGCACCACTGAGCTTTGATGAATTTTCTGTACTAATCGAGAGAAACCCTGATCCTCTGAAGTGTATTTGTGTTAATGTTCTCTGTGTGTGTGTGATCCAGAGCTCTGCAGACGCTCCGTATATCGCGCGTCATGTGGGTCTGCGGTGTGGCGTTCCCATCCCAGTGCCAGCGCTGACCGTCAACCGTCTCTGCGGCTCCGGCTTTCAGGCCATTATCAACGGAGCACAGGTACGAGCTCTAAACGAATGTCGAACGGCCCAGCTGACGAGGTGCTGATGGGTGTGTGTTGTGTTGCAGGAGATCTGCCTCAAAGAGTCAGAGGTCGTTCTCTGTGGAGGCTCGGAGAGCATGAGCCAAGCGCCTTACGCCGTCAGGAACATCCGCTTCGGGACCAAGTTTGGAGTGGATTTGAAGGTAAAGATCAGACGCTTCATTTAAAGTCCACTGACTCTAAATTTAATTAGAAGGCCACAGTAATGAGTTCAGCTTTTCTAGTCATTCTCTGCTCTAAATGTTTATTGTTTTTGAAAGGAGAGCAATTACAAGATTTTTATCTTATGATGACTAATGAGCAAAAGTCATGAAAAATCATTGGTTATATAAAAACACCTCAGGAGAACATTAAAGGTCTTGTCTGTGTGTGAGTCAGCTGGAAGACACGCTGTGGGCGGGACTGACTGATCTGAACATAAAGCTGCCGATGGGTATCACAGCAGAGAACCTGGCTGAGAAATACCAGATCAGCCGTGAAGACTGTGACCAGTATGCTTATCAGACGCAGCAGAGGTGGAAAACAGGTGAGCTGATTGCATTGATACACACACACAATCTTACACGCTCATACACAAACACACACACACTGACCCTACACCTAAACCTACCCCTTACAGGAAACTACCGACAAAAACTTCATTCTGTGTGATTTATAAGTTTGTTTCCTCATGCAGACCTAACAAATCTTTCCATGAGGTCAAAATTGACTGGTATTCCTATCTTCGTTGGGACAAATGCTCCCATAACATGATAAATACCAGGTGTATACTTTCGCTCACACACATCTGTCTCTGCTGCAGCTAATGAGGCTGGACATTACACCGCTGAGATCGCACCTGTTGATGTGAAGGCTAAGAAAGGGAAAGTGTCTATGACGTCAGACGAACACCCCCGTCCTCAGACCACTCTGGAGCAGATGGCGAAGCTGCCGTCCGTCTTCAAGAAAGGAGGCACTGTCACTGCAGCCAATGCTTCGGTGGGTCAAACTGGTTCTTACTAAAATAAAAGTCTGAGAGGATGTGCTTTTAAACAGCATTTGAATTTTGACCACCGTATTAAAAAAAAATCATACTTTTTCATTGTACATTCAAATAAGTCTCATTACGATATATTGTTACTGTGTGTATTTGCATGTGTATTATGTCACAGGGCGTGTCTGATGGTGCCGCTGCTGTGGTCATAGCCAGTGAGGACGCACTGAAGGCTCACAAACTCACCCCATTGGCTAGAATCGTGGCCTATCACGCATCAGGCTGTGATCCCAGCATCATGGGCATTGGTGAGAGCTCGGTCCACCAACATACGTCTCCCACAAAGTGTAAAAGAATAATACATCAAATGATTGATGATGTTTTGTAACTGCAACAGGGCCTGTACCTGCCATCACAGAAGCTCTGAAGAAGGCCGGTCTTTTACTCAAAGACATGGACCTGGTGGAGGTAGAATATAATGCTCTGGGTGTCTATTATTCCTTTATGACATCATGCATGGGTTTATGTGGTGAAATTTTCAGTGATGCTCGAGCAGGTTTGATCCAGAGTTTTGTGTATCTGTCAGGTCAATGAAGCGTTTGCTCCTCAGTATCTGGCTGTGGCTAAAGCTTTGGGTCTGGACCCTGCGAAGACCAACGTGAATGGAGGGGCCATCGCCATTGGACACCCTCTTGGAGCGTCTGGGACGAGAATCACTGCGCACCTTGTTCATGAGCTCAGGTCTGCATGCATGCAGTATAACTAAAATAACTTTCCTTATGCACAGATGCATACTTCAATAGTGCATTTCATTATGAAGAAGCAATTGTTTGCAGTTATTATTATTAGTAGTAGTTTTAGTTTTTTGTTGGTTTTGTATTGATTTAAAAGTGTTTATTGATTTTTATCATTTTTTTCTAGAAAATATTTCAAGTAGTATTAAAGAAACACAGGGAAAAATAAATAAATAACATTCTGTTTTTGGTGTAAGAATAGGTTTGTATTATAATTTTCTTCTTGAAAACGTAACGACACTAACTTTTTAAATGTATTAATATAAAAAAATAAATAAAAGTAAACTTTAAAAAACTTAGTAAACTTTTTTGTTCCTTTTTAAAAATGTAGGAAATTAATTAGCAAAAGATATAAATAAATAAATAAATAAATGGCAAAGTGAAAAATATTAGTGTGTTTTTTTCTGATGTCAAAGCACAAACAAAATAAATAGTGTATAAATAAAAACAGCCTTTTCTCAAGAAATATTTCTGTTATAAATAAATAAATATAATATTATATGGAGTTATATTGTTTTTTTTAAATATAGTTCATAACTATGAATCAAACTAATTAATACATGAGAAATATCAGTGCAAACATTTTATTAATATTTTAAAATTTTTATTAGGAACTTCCTGTGGAGCTTTTTTTTTTTCCTGTGACCAAGCAATTAAAATTTGCATTGACTTGCATGTGTTCAACTATCCGGGCAGCCCTGTGTTTATAACTTATTTTTAGGATGTGTAATCCCGATCATGCTGCTGTATTTATATTGCCTAAGGTCTGTTCTCTGTTCACAGGAGACGTGGTGG
Organism: Enteromius thamalakanensis; assembly: GCA_032357475.1. Classification (NCBI taxonomy): domain Eukaryota; kingdom Metazoa; phylum Chordata; class Actinopteri; order Cypriniformes; family Cyprinidae; genus Enteromius; species Enteromius thamalakanensis. Next base: position 1,428,342 of record JAUCMT010000154.1, on the reverse strand, counting down.
AAAGTATGCCGTCGGCTCTGCCTGCATCGGTGGAGGTCAGGGCATCGCCATTGTCCTGGAAAACACAAACTGAGAGAAACTAACTCACACTTTAAGGAGACTCAAGTGTCCGTCCACAGATGTTTAAAATGATTTCAGATTCATACGACTGGCTTCCCCGGTGATGGAGTGAGGGTCTGTTTAGATGTTTGGTTACGGGACAGTGATGCTGTAACGTGCCTTATGTTGTTAATGTGCCTGATCTAGCATAAGCTGTTTTCCAGAAATGTTAGATACTTCATTATGATTCAACTAAAGCTCTCGATTGTTGACTTAAGAATGGTTTTGTATAATTAGTAAATAGTTTTGAGTGAATTCCTGTCAGAGACACTCACCTGAGCTTTGACTGTAATCATTAATAAAGACTGAGCTGTTAAATACTGCATTTTCTCTCTCTCTTGCCCTGCAGATGTATTTATACATTCTACAATAACAAAGCTTGATTTTGACCTTTGGATGCACTGTGATTCTTTAAATAAATGACTTTAAGAATAACCTTTAATCTTCAGAATGTGTTAATCCAGGTTTATCCTGTTACATGTTTCACATGTAGTTGCATAGAAATAAAATCAACCCATTTTTAAGATTACAAGTGTGAAAAACTGTATATGTGATTTAATTTTTTAAAACAATTACAATTTTAAATGCATTTTTATCAAATAAATGCTTTGGTGAGCAGAAGAAATGTAAAACGTAATGTAAAAAAAAAAGTTAAAAAAAAAAAAAAAAATCTTAATAATTTTAAAGTTTTGACTGCCCTAAAATGTGTGTGTGTGTGTGTGTGTGTGTGTGTGTGTATACTCTACCGTTCACAAATGTGTGGTCAGTATGATATATAATGGTTTTTAAAGATGTTTCTTCTGCTTATCAAGCCTGCATTTATTAGATTAAAAATCCAGAAAAAACTGTAATATTGTGAAATATTATTTCAATTTAAAATACCTGTTTTCTGTGTGAATATATTTTAAAATGTAATTTATTCCTGTGACACAAAGCATCATTACTCCAGTCTTCAGTCTTCAGAATGATTTTAAGAAATCATTCTAATATGCTGATATTTTATTATCAGTGTTGGATTTTTTAGGATTGTTTGATCATTAAAATATTAAAAAGAGAAGCCTTTATTTAAAATGGATAATAATGTTCAGAACTAAAGTTACAGTAGTTTACTGCTTCACTGTTTCACTGCTGTTCAAAAGTTTGGGATCAGTACATTTTTATTCTTTATTCTTTGAAAGAAATGAAGAGTTTTATTAACCAAGGATCTATTAAACGAACAAAAAAGACATAGCATAGATTCAAATTTTAGAAATGTTTTATATTTTGTAAAAAATTATATTGCTTTTTACTTGTTATTCATCAAAGAATCCTGAGAGAAAAAAATCACAGGTTCCAAAAGATATATCTGGCTGCACAGTTGTTTTAAACATTAACAATTCTAGTAATAAATCAGCATATTAGAATGATTTCTGAAAGACTGGAGTAATGATGAATAAATTACATTTTAAAATATATTCACACAGAAAATTTTATTTTGAATTGAAATAATATTTCACAATATAACATTTTTTTCGGAATTTTTTATTTAATAAATGCAGCCTTTATGAGCATAAGAAAGATTTTTAAAAACCAATAAATATCGGTATGGTAGTGTATATATATATAAATATATATATATTTTTTTCTTTCTTTTTTTTAAACAAATGTAGCCTTTATGAACAGAAGATACCAATTTTTAAAAAACTTTTGATTTTTTTAAAGTTTTGATCGCACTAAAATGTATATATGTATAACGTCATTTACACACTCACATTACAGAACTGCATGCACTGACAGCAGCAAAATGATCAAATTACCTAATCTACTGTATGATTCCGTTTCTTAATCAAATGTATTGCTTCACTTTATTTTCTAAAACATACAAATTAATTAAACCTATTCAAATAATAAAACTTTTCCTTTAATTTCAAAAGAGTATTTGACCGGCGCTCTCTACTCCATCATGCGGCCGTAGAAGCGCCTGCTCCTTTAAGACATAACCAATGACGGAAGAAGAACCGCGAGCGTCATACGTCACGACTATATATACGTCAAATGCCCGGATGTCGGTCTTTTTTTCTAGCTCAAGGTAATTGTGGCTTTCGTGTCTGTTTTCTCCCAAACACAATCTGTATTAATCCGATTCATCTGATCCTAAAATCTCTCTCTGGATGATATATGAGTATTTTTATATACCGATAGCGCTAGTAACTGAATATTTGTGCGTGTACTGTGTGTTTTAACTATATTATGAGTGTTCGGTGCGCGCGGAGGCCTGACACCGGGTCTGTGAGAACCGAATCGGCATTTCTGTGTTTAAGTTCACATTAAACACCCTAAATCTGTTCGCGACGGGTTGTCATGTGTATATTGAGTTTAACACGTTATATAATGATGTTTGTCAGATTATACAGGTGTTAATGTATATGCTTAGCATGTTAGCTATGCTACATCAGGTCACGTTGAGATGCATGCCGAAGAGTTTATTTGTATATGTGTTCATTTCAGTCCGTTGATTTAAATTATACACTTTATGCAACTGTACAGTAATCTAAATTCCTAATTTAATTGAATCAATCCTGAGTATTAATTTGTAGAATAGTTGTTGATGTTGAGATGTAACGTCTGTTTTATTAGTAACTTATGTGTATGATGCTTTTCATGATGGATCTGTTTTCAGGGCAGTCTAATGTATTTCTGCGTGCATGCATGTTTTAATATCTCCTGTGTTTTCTCAGATGGCTGAGGGCGACAAGAAGAAGGAGGGCGCCAAGAAGAAGAAGGCCCATAAGCATGGCAGCCGTAACCCTGTCCTGGTCCGGGGTATCGGCCGTTATTCCCGCTCGGCCATGTACGCTCGCCGGGCCATGTACAAGAGGAAGACTAAAGCTCCAGTGACGAAGGTCAGTGTCTTCACTGCAGGTTCACAAAGCTCCCCTCAAACCTGGTGTTGTCTGACACCTTCGTCTTTGTTTCAGGTTGAGAAGAAAATAAAAAAGGAGAAGACTCCCACCAAAATCACCAAAACTGTTGGTGGAGACAAAAATGGAGGCACTCGTGTGGTCAAACTGCGCAAAATGGTGAGCAAAACACACGACCAAATCACTGAGATTTGTTTAGGAGCAAAAATGTAGAACTATTAACTTACCTTCTGCATTTCTGCCCACTTCAACCCTGGTTGTGCCCTTGTTGATCAGCATGAACATGCTTCTCTGTTGGTGAACCATTACAGAAAGCTCAAATTATTACAAGTGAAGTGGTTTTAAAAATAAGGAATTTAAATGCATTGATTTCCAAAAGAGTTGGTATCAGTAGTGCTCATATTTTCACTTCATAAAAGTCAATGTCTCTATCATTGAAAATGTTAACTAATGTGACACAAAGAATGTCATGGTGCCTGAAAATCAATTGTTCCTGCATCAGTGGTTTTCTGTAGTTCAATGTGAAAGTTTAAGCTTAGTTTACAAAAACCTTTGCATCTTTGAGCTGATTCGCTCATTATTCATGGTTTGTTTTGTGTCCAGCCCCGTTACTACCCCACAGATGATGTGCCCCGTAAGCTGCGGAGTCACGGCATCAAGCCCTTCTCTCAGCACCGCAGGAAGCTGCGCAAATCCATCACCCCCGGGACCGTCGTGATCCTGCTGACCGGACGCCACCGCGGAAAGGTACACGCACACCTTCGTCTATTCACTTTTGTGGAATCCCAGAATGCTGTGGTGTTCAAATCACAACGTTTGGGACATCTAGTCATTTAGCAGGTGCTTTCATCCAAAAAAACAAAAAAAACACTGTACATGTTTTTAGATCTAGATATTGGGGTGTGTATGTATTTATGTATATAGTAGTCAACATTTGAAGTGGATCAAAAAAAAATGTTTTAGGACAACTTTTGTCAAAATTGATGCACTTCAAATGTTGACTACTGTATATGTTTATTTACATATAATAATATTGTGTAGATGTATACGTATGATAGATTTAAATCTAAACAGGTGCACTGTTCGTTTTCTAACTGCTTTGTTATAGAGACAAGTCAAAAATAGATGAACTATTTAGAGTTGGAGGGTCAAATAAAGATGGCAGAGATGTGTTTTAGGTGATTTTCTTCTGCTCTGAGTTGGAGGGAATATTTAATGTAGAATCCTGTGAAAAGGATGAAATGATGCCTTGTTTGAAGCGGCTTGCGTATGAGAGAAACTCCTACATGAAAAGCACAGATGCTCTCCTCCCACACATACACGCACTCATCTGAGCTCGATTCTGCTCGGATGGGTTAAGCAGCACTTGATGTTTGGATTGCAGCAGAGGTTTGTGCGAGGACTAACAGTGAATGTGTTTCCTTCTGCAGCGCGTGGTCTTCCTCAAGCAGCTGGGCACCGGCCTCCTCCTCGTCACTGGTATGTGATCGGCCTCTGATGATGAAGAGACAGGGGTTTTGTTGCAGTAAATAATCGAACGTCGTCTCTTGTCTCTCTTTCAGGTCCTCTGGCTCTGAACAGAGTGCCTCTGCGTAGAGCTCACCAGAAGTTCTGCATCGCCACAAACACCAAAGTGGACATCTCTAGCATGAAGATCCCCAAAACACTGACCGACGCTTACTTCAAGAAGAAGAAGCTGAGGAGACCCAAGCACCAGGAGGGAGAGATCTTTGACACCGAGAAGGAGGTAAAACAGGATTTCCACTGTTGGATCACTTCTAGTTCTTTGGTTGCTTCAGCAGGGCTCTGAGTGGAGAACCTGATTGTGTTTGTTGTTTCTGCAGAAGTACCAGCTGACCGAGCAGCGCAAGGCCGACCAGAAAGCAGTGGATTCTCAGCTGCTTCCTCTGATCAAGAAGGTTCCTCAGCTCAAAGGATACCTGCGCTCTATGTTCTGCCTGTCTAATGGAGTCTATCCACACAAACTGGTTTTCTAAAATGCAAATAAAATCTGTGTCAACCCAGATCCATTTCTGTGCTGCTTTGTTCCTTGCATTTTGTTTCATGAGGAGGTCTGTAAGTGTGCTCAAAGCTAAGAATTATCACAAACTTGCCCTAATTTTACAAATGAATCTATGATCATTAATTGATTGGTAGCACTTAACAAGGTTCATTAGTTAAAGTGAAATAAGAATGAACTGTAGTACTATGTAGTGTTCGTTGTGCATGGTTAAATTACATCTTACTGTAAAGTGTTAACTCTGCACAAGCAAAGGTTCTGTATAATGTCACTATATATATAGATATATATTCTCATGGTTTACTTATTTCTTAGTTATAGATAGTATTGTTACTTTTTTGTTTTGGGCTACTCTGCTTGTTTGCATTTAATATAAGTACTATTTTTGGCAAATGTAAAAGCGTTTTCACAGCACAGCCTCGGGCTGAAGAAAAAAGTGAACTCATGTCAGTACACTAACAGCTGCTGTGGTTGCTGGAATTTGACTAAAAAAATACGGTAGTTACGTTTTAAGAAACTATACTGTAATTTCAATAATGGATATAATAGTAATAAACCAACCTATTAAGTACTGAAATGCATTTTATATTTCTGATAAATCACCAAGTGCAGGTGATGAGAAAGTCACATGATGAATCATCACAAGCTGCTTTTAAACTAAACACCATCATGGTGAGTCTTATTAAACTGTAACATACAACCCTTATTAACATAACTTATAAGAAAAAACTTAAGTCAAATGTCGAATGTCATTTATATGGTTTTTGCCTGAAAATTTTGCAGGAATTTACCCTTTAACAGTTTTTTAACATAGTATTTTCCGAATTTTACCGTTAAAATCACGGTTATGTTTTTACATTGCACAGTGGAGCGCAGAAGAAGAAAGTTCAACACTCTTCAGCAATAAAAAAAACTAATTGAACTGGATCATCAAAGATCACTGGTTAATATAACGGGATTGTAAACATACTGGATATTTGTTGAATGCTTGAATCTGATTGGCTGACGAACGTTCTGAGGTGTGCAATAGACCCTTTTACAGCCCCCGCGATCAATTAGTTGCGCGCGCATTTTGGCAGCGGAAGTGGTGATGTTTGCTTCGCGTCGTGACCGCATCACCACCTCGGGTGTGCATTATTTTTCTAATTCAACGGCCCGTCGTCAATTATATTACATATTCACTGTTTTTATACCTTTTGAGGAACACAAAACACTAAATGAACATCTTAATCCCAGCTCCTCTCAACACGGCGACAGGAGAGCTTTCAGTCAATAAATCCAGAAATAAAACGCCACCTCAGATTTTCTTCTAAATCAAGTCAATGCATTAGTTTAAAAAAGTAATCTGGTTAATTAACCCATTACTTGTAATCTGTTACTGCCATCATTGAACATCACATGTAATTCACCAGAAGTGGTCAGAAGTTAGATCATTTTAACATGCATAAATAGTGCATTTAAACAGGCTGTTGTTGCATTAATGACAATTTATTACTATTTCCCAGATATTTGTCTCATACCAGATAATTATTCTGCATTTTAGTTTGTGAAAAAGCTATTTAAAATGTGTTTTGAGAATTTCTTTAAAGAATAGGATCTGTACTCTAAAAACAGCTGTCACACTTCAGTCAGCTTAAAATACATAGTAAACAGTTTAAAGCAGAGGCACTTTCTAAATCGGTCTGCTTTGAGCTTCATCTCCAGCGGGTATTTTTAGTCTTAATGAGCTCAGTGTCTCTACACCTCTATTCTGTTGAACAGGTGAGAGTCTTAATATAAATGGCATAATTATATCAATACACAAATCAGCCGAATGTTTCTTGCAACCAATTTTTCCTCATGCATCAGTACTCTGCCTGGCTTGTGTTCATCTTTTTATTCGTGTACAGTAAAATGCACAACTTTAAAGACTTTAATTGAAAAGCTGAGGAAAGTAATTATTATTTAAATGTATATATATTTACACACATTACTATTATTAATATATCTCATATTGTTAAAATAATTAAATTATTTTAATGTTAATAATATTGGATTTTTTATATTGATGTACATTAATGATTTTTAATTGTTTTAAAACATTCCAGATTTATTATTTAGTTTATGTTAAAGTAATATTAATTGAATAAATATTATAATAAATGAACATGCAAAAAATATATATTTTTGTGTTTTAATTGTTCAATTATTTAAATGTATTTATATTTAATTATATCCTCACACACAAGCATATATTTTTTGTTTCCCTCCTTCAGTACTATTTCTGTTTTGGATAGAAGAGGGTTTAGAAGTCACAATTTTGAGAAACACCAGCATCTTCATGCTCCGCACCATCAACCCTCTCTTATCCTGAAGACAAGAAACTCCAGCCGAATAGCCAAACCATTTAGCTTTAATTAAAAAAAACGCAGGTGACATAAAACGCTCAAACTGTGTATAGAAAACAAAAATAAATACATGTGTTTCTTTATGGCAATTCCCTCTCACACAGGCTTATTCTAAACAATAATCAGAAAGAAAGGAGACGCAGCCGAGAGAAGGTAGGCAGCTAAGTAGTGCAGGAATGGTTCGCCTTGTCAGTACAGTCAGTTCGTAATGGTCTGTTGAAATGAATGGGTGCCGTTGCTCAGCCCGATTTGAAGAGCAGGATGGCCACCTGACCTAGGTAGAAGTAGATGAAATGTTTGGTCTCGTGAGTCACGTAGCTGCCGAAGTTCCTGCCCACGATGCAATGCCAAGTGGGGTTGTACTTTTTGTCGAACTCCTGCAAGAAAGCAATACATTTAAAGTTAGTTTTTTCCCCACTGAATTTTAAACTTTTAAGTATAATTAGTTTAAATAATATCAACTGATAGCTATTTTAATTACTTTAATTGCTATCAATTAACAATTTTAGAGGATTAAGAGGATGACTAAAAATTACTGAAATTAATTTATTATTACTAATATAATCAAAATTAATTATTTAACATATGAACCTAATTAATTTTTTTCATTGTTTAAACTAGCTAAGTTTTAATGAATTAATGATATAAATACATTAAATATTCATTCTATAAAATATATTTTAATTACATTTTTAAACGAATTAAAATATTTAAGTTAAATTGCAATCAAATATTGTTTATTAAATTAAAACTGGTTTGCAATAAATGAATATAAATGTATATTAAAAAAACTAATGAAATTAAATAACACATAAAATAAAAATATATTTTTAATAAATTAATTTTTGAGAATATTTATTACAATTAATAATCTTTTGGTTTTGTCCTTCAGATAAAACCGTATGCTAGTTGTAAAAATTGTATTCAGCATATTTGAATTTAATTTTGGTTATATTTAATTAATTACATTTGATTAATAGAATCCATATACATGTATCGTATTTAGGGCCTGTAAAGTGTTCCGCCCACTAAAGCGGCGTTTACCTTCTTGATGTAGGCGGCGATGTCCTTCTCGATGTTGTACTTCTCGAGCGCCTGTGTTGCACACTCCACAGCGTCCTGCTGCATCTCCTCAGACATGTCCGCATTCTTGATCACTGCCTTTCTGTCCGACATACTGGATCTGCAGAGACAGAGACATTTAATGCTGAATGAAAGAGTTAAACAGGGCTTGATCTGAGCAACACCCTGTGACGCACCCTATCTAGTGCTCATCCTGCTCTGTGCCCTGCCCCGAACCCTCAGTCCTCCAGCATCTGCTCAGAGACGGCCGGGCGTCAGGGTCGTCCGCACCAGCCGGGAGGATGGCCATTACATAATATCAGCACACGAGATGCTTCACAGCCTTTATTCCATCTTTATTGCGTAATATCACGTGGCATATTTTGCCAGGTTACTGTTGCCATGGTCACCTGAGCTTAAAGACTGTACTCAGCACCACAGATTATTACAACAAACTTATAATACATATATAAATTTTAATATATATTTAATATATGTTAATTAATCAAAATAGTCTCAACTTACTAAATGAAATGCTTGTTTTTATTAGTAAACGACTAATGAATGGGGCCAGGGTTATTTTTAGAAATAAGAAACACTTTACATTACCTTTTTAAATGTTCAATTAATTACGCATCTTTTTGTTTATATTCTAATAAATCATTTAATTAATACCTGATTTCATTTATAATTAATACAGTTGCTAAACATAGCTGTGCAAACGGGTAACGTTAACTGCCGTTAGGTACAACATTGTTTACTCTAAGCTAAAAAAAACCCCACATAAGATACACAAAGTCTAATATGTATTGTAAACTGCAATCAACGGATGGAAATGAAAGTTTTACCTTATTTTTGTGCAGATTTGCTGATACGGAAAGAAAAGCGGCTCGCACGCAGCGCCTGAGATGCTCCCGCTGTGTGCTTGACCAAAAGTAATGTAGGTGTGTAGCAGCCGTTGGCTCCTCCCGCTCTCGCTTCCCATTGGCTGTCGCTACCATGCCCAGTTCTGCGATTGGCCGATGCGGCAAGAGTCTCGCTGCAATGTATGTTTGCATTTTATTTCAGACCGGCATGCCTTGCGCCTAAGACGCTTCGCTGGTGTCCATAGCAACAGGAAAACTCCGGAAGTCAGGGTAGGTGAAGACCACAGATCAATATATAATGACTTTTCTTAAACAAAAGTAGAAATTATTTATTAAATATGAGGATGTTGGACAACTAACAGAGTTGGAAAACCACAGACCACAGTTGGATCCTTCACAGAAAACAACTGAAAATGCAAAAATGTAGTTTTTCTTTCTATTTTCTTTAAAATTAAGAACTTGCCCCTTTTAGATTTACACCCTATTAATTTATCCTTAAGAAAACAACACATTATATCTTTTCTTATCTTTTCAGTTTATATATATATATATATAGCACTGTCAAACAAAATTATTTGTTTAAATAATATGTGTGCATTTTTAGCATGTATGAATACATACACACACATACAGCATATATTGTGAAGACAAACACTTATGTATATAATTGATACAAAGTTTATTTATACAACCACAGTACAGATGTATTCAGCTGACTCTGAGTTTCGTACACTGCACTTTGTTATAAAATGTGTTTGAATTATTGCTGTCTCTCAGCTAAGGCTTGAAGAGGCATATATATCTGTTGCCATCATGGAAGCAGACCCAGTGTTTGCACGGAAGAAAATACCATCCAAAGTTCCCTACAGCGCAACTCCAGCTGGGCTGGTGCTTTCTGTCAAATTCCTGTAAAGAAACACAGTACAATTCTATGATTCCGACTCTGAATAAACTGAAGCTTATCGAGACATTCCATTCACTCGTAAATCAATGAGCTTATATTAACCTTCGCAATGTAATTAGCTATATCCCTTTCCCCTGCATACATATGCTCAGCCATAAGGATGCACTGTAGAGCGTCCCGCTGCATCTCTTCACTCATAATTGCAGAGTGTACTTCATATGATATCTTCGACATGGTTGCTCTGTACCCATAAGCAAACAATGTTTTAATTGTTTATTAAAACAGTAATTGTTGACCCATAATGCTATTATCAGGTGAAACTAATATATTACATATAAAACATATATACTTTTACTTAGTCTTACCTTGTTTTATGGTGATTTCACAGGCAGTGTCTGACGCTCCAGCAGTGAAACCAAATGTAAATGTGTTGTTTCTGGCTCCACCTGTTCTTACTTATGTCACAGTTAAACCTCCCTGTCACTTCACAGCATTCCTTCATTTCAAATACCCTGCAACATGCTTAACATTGAAGAGATGATAATATCTGAATTATTTCATGTTCCTAAACATGTGCCTTAAACAAGTGTCTTATGTGCCCTCTAGTGACACCAGTTGAAGTTTGTTTCCACTGTATTAAATGAAAACCGAGGTATTACTATCACCTCACCTCATTAGAGTTAAGTCTAAAAATCTAATAGTGTACCTTAATTATATATACTTAGTTATCTTTACTTAACTAAGTCGTTATACTTACTAGGATTCATTAAGTTACAGGTAATGTTTTGGCGAGTAAAATGACTTACTTGCTACGATGAGTAAACTTTACTAAGAATTCTCAAGCCTCCACAACAAAAATAATGACATTAATTCACCAGTGGGGGGCAGCCGTGTGCTAATGTGTTGAAAATGTGCAACAAAACAACAGAAGAAGAAGTAACAGAGAAGCAAAAAGATAATTCTAATAACATTCCAATATGGTATATAGTGCAGAGGTATTTTGAGGAACATTTCCCACAGTCACAGGTTGTTTTTACAGATGGATCCAAAAATCCTGAAACAGGATGTGGAGGTGCAGCAGTGTATGTTCCAATATATGAATAGTATATAAAGAAAAGAGTAACCAACCATTTCTCAGTATACACTACAGAGTTACTGGCAATATTATAGGCCCTAAATTGGATAGAAGAAATGGAAATAAATAATAGTATCAGTGCATCTGACAGTTTTTCAGCACTAGAAAGTATAAAATCTGGAAGGTTGTCAGATAGGATGGATATTGTCTAAAATATATTTTGCAAAATGCACGATCTGAAAGTTAAGGGCATATCTAGACAATTCATTTGGGTTCCTGCTCATACTGGTTCTGACTATCACTGAAGATGAAGTTCTTCTCCAGATCTTCTCTGCCTGGACCCTGTGTCTTCTGCCATCATTGTTCAGGAAAGTACTGAAAAGAATCTGCCTCAACCATTTGTTTACGGACTGTACTGTGCTACGTTTGGATTATCAAATACTGCTGCTGATGTAAGCTGAGGCTGTTTGAGATTGTTTATAGGGATAGTTTAAACATTAAAGAATTTTAAAAAATGTTAAGTTTTAGGGCAATGGCATTGCTAAAGTTTTTTATTTTATTGTAAGCACTGTTAAGACTTGAGCTAGTGTTGATTATTTTAAAAGGTCACCTGTTCAGTTTCAGGTCAAAGATTGTCAAGCAGTCAGGATCCTTTTTTAGCTGCACTTAAACTGCACTATTTTTAGTTGCTTTAGGAGATTAACATGAGTAACAATGTGTTTTTTGTTTGTCAAAAATTGTTTATGCTACATTCAAAAAACTGTTTACAGAGTTGGTTCATCTGACTGTGTTTGGTACGCTGTAGTACCTGAAGATATTTAATATATAATAAACTGTTAAACTCACGTTCAGTTGCTGCTTTTTGTCTTAACTTATTGTTTTTAGTTTAGCTTACTTGTAATTTTAAGGCAATCGGTTTCCTAATATTTTCCTAGTAATGTGAACACTAATAGAAAGTTAACTCAAATAATGATTTTAAGTCAACAGTACTTAAGTATACTTGATTAACAAGTTGTCCCTACAAATTGTGTTAAGTTATACCAACTAAACATTAATACTCTACTTTACTTGGAAATTTTAAGGCAATCGGTTTCCTCACTTTTTCTAAGTAAAGTCAACTTATTACATTTTACAGTGTACCGTAGAGGATTAAAGGGATGATTCACCCAGAAATTCAAATTACCCCATGATTTACTTCTTATTATACACTGTTTAAAATATAACTTTATATACCGTCAAAAGAGAGGTGTTCTTGTGTTAATTGTGCTACTGTTTTCTACTGTGACTACAGCTGGTGTCTTTGAATGAAGCAATGGACAGACCAATTGGCCAAATCACCAAATCTTTCTCAGGCCGTGGATTAAATGCAGATTTTGTGATCAGGTTTCCAAGCAATATGGATGTTAAAATGAAAGCTACTGCTCTGGGAGCCTGCATACTTATTGTACGTATATTGTTAAACCTCTCTTATTGTAGAACCTTATTAAACTAGACTAAACAGTTGTAATGTCTTGTAAGATGTTTATAATTTGTTAATTATATTTATTTATTACAGTTAATAATAGTATAACTTAATTTATTTTCAGGACTCCATGTATTTCACATCCCAACGCATGCCACTCTTGCTTGTCTGCTTATCAGTGGCGCTTGGTTATTGGAAAATATTCAATAAGTAGGGCTGTTCCACATCAACCAAAATTCAGCCTAAGGAAAAGCAAAAAAAAAAAAATATATATATATATTGATCTGTTTGTGTCCTTGATTGTTTTGTATGAGTTCCCTTTTTATTTTTAGTTTATGTTGCTTGTGTAATTCTACTGTTTGAGCATACTATAATCCATATCTGCACATTACAATGCTGAAAGTTCAATAAAAACTGGGATGTTGTCTTTTAAAATCCTGGTAGTTTAATGCCTACAAATCCTGCTTGTTGGATCTACAATGAGCTACTTCCTGGGTTGGACATCAAAGCCCTGCAGAAAAAAACCCAACTAAAACAAGCTTAGGCAGGTTGGCTGGTTTTAGTTGGGTGACCAGCCTGGTCTAAGCTGGTCCGCAAGCTGGTTTTAGAGGGGTTTTGGCCACATTTCCATATTGCCAGGCTAGTCATAGCTGGTTAAGCTGGGAGACCAGCTGGAATGACCAACTTAAACCAGCTATTTTCAGCTTAAACCTGCTTATAGGCTCGTTGGCTGGTTTTAGCTGTTTTTTTTCACCAGGGAACCCTAAAGTTTACACAAACCAGCAGAACCGCCATTAATACTGCTTGATGAATGCCTGGCCTCCACAACACCAAACCGTGGGCAGCTTCTCATGTTTACCCACTCATTACAAATAAGGGATGTCTTGTAAAATTATCAACTCCAGATATACAAATGTCAACCAAGTCTCATATAAAATTGTACCCTGGCTATGTTGGTCCAAAGCGCAAAACGTAGCGGTGTTACAATAATGGCCCTTAAATTGTATGATTGTTACGTTTTTGTCACGG
>JAUCMT010000154.1:1377942-1397859 GCA_032357475.1 Enteromius thamalakanensis | reverse complement strand
GAACAGAGCGATTATATGTTGATTCTCTAACAGTCTCTGTGTGTTTGACCAAAACTAGCTCACTCCACCTGTTCTTACCCACAATCCAACCTCTCTTACGAGAAATCAGTTCACTGCATGGATAACATTCCTGAATGTTTAATGCCTTTCTATTCCATCGACTGTGTCTGAACATATAAACGAAATTCAAACATTTATTTATTAAGGACATATTTTTATTGCATTGTGTCACAAAATATGTGAAATCAGAATTTAATTTTCTGAGTAACGACACAAGACAGACTCTTGATCTCTTGTATGATTTCCAGAACAAGTAAAACCAGATGTTTTTACACTTACATTAAAAGCAGGTAAGAGACCGGATCTCACACACAAAGGTCAGGTGCAGACAGATCAGATCTGTTTTAAATGTGCTGCTCTCAACTCAACCCAATCAGACATTCACAGAAACTCAAACTTAAGGGAAATTCATTTTTAAAAGAAGAGAAAAAACTGACCTGAAATAAGTCTTGTGGCTTTTGAGTGAAAGTGTAATTTTATTGCTCCAACATCAAGAGAATGCAGTGTTGTATCAAATCCCTTCAAATCTGTTATCTATGTTGTTTAGAATTTTTTCAAAAGCACCTAGCAACAACTCTGTCTATCTATCTAATGAAAGGTTCATATTTTGAATATGTGTAAATTTCAATAATTCAACATTAAAATTAAAAATACAAGTATGCAATTAAAGAAATTCATACATGGGTATTTTTTATTTCATTTATGTTATCTTTATTATGGGAATTCCAACTGCAATGTTTTTAAACTCCTCAAGACATGTTTTTGATTGTGAGATGGATGAAGTGATTAGGTTAACCCAAAGAATACAAAACAATGTTAAAGAAATGCACAATTATAATAACACTCACACAACCCTTGTAAAACATTCTATGCATATGAACTGAGTGTAGTTTCCTATGCTGAAATAGCATTTAAAACAATTATTTTTTTCATAATGTGCACTGGCTGATCCAGAGCCGCCTTCGGCGGTCAGTTTGTATGTAAACTGTGTAAATGTTGAAATGTTGAAAAATTGATTAATTTATATTTTAAAAAGTAAAACTCTTCACTTTTTGCACTTATGATATTCTAGAGAAATCAGTATTCTAGGCTTGTTATTGCCAAAACTCTATTTAAGAGTAAACACTTAGAAGTTTCATTAGAAGAACTAATGAATTTTAAGTGAAAGTAAAACTACATTAATAATCAGTTATTTGTGATGTGATCAGAGTATTCTCAGCAAAAAGAAAGTCAATTTATCATCCTATAAAAACAATTACTCCGACATCTTTAAAAAAATCCAGAAAACTAAACTGATTTGTTGGGTTTTTAATATAGAATCCAATTTTTTTAACACAACCTGAAGAATCTTTTTTAACGCTAGACTATTATCTAAATAAAAATATCCCAATAACATCATAATAGATTTTAAATAACACAACCACAGACAATTATCATTCAATTTCTTCCCATTTTGCATACCAGTATTAAAATAACATGCAAACATATTTGCAGCTATACTTCAGAATGACAGTCTCACAATGTAATATGTGACATCATCACTCACTCTCACTACAGTCTTGGATTTAAAACAAATATAACGTATGGCTATTAATAATAAAAAGCACCATCAACCACTATTACGTAGCTGCTTTCACAACTTAAACACATACACATCTCTTCCTAAATGTCTCTTCTACGGTTAAAACACACTTTTTTGACCTAAATGACCGGCACACACAGTCTGAGGTTGGCCTGAGTCTCTGTGTTTGTTTCACTCGCTGCGCTCCTTCGGTTCTCTGTATTTCCACTGGATGTAGTCGAAGATGTCCTTCTCACTGTCCACCAGCAGAGGCTCTCCAGCCACACCTGAATCAACGACAGTCATCAGACATCAGTTACCCAAGATTATTGAGTGTTTATGTCTTTTGATTGGTCTGAATGAAAAGAAATACATATTAAAAGAACTGAAGCTGAAACAACTTTCAGAAACGCAAAGCAGCAGCTGCTTTGTTTCCATGGTAACAGCTGCATCTCTGTCGTTTAGCGCCATCTGCTATCAGAGAGGGAAAGTGCGCTTTCATGTAGTGCATCCCTCATGAGTCCACCATGCGCTTCTCTATTATTTACCCTCAGTATTTTAAAGTACCTAAGATATTCATTAAGGTAATATCAGTGATGTATAAAGCGAGTCTCACCGGTGACGCCCACTGGACGGATGGTGTATTCGTTGAGAGTGAAGCCCTTCTCCAGAGCATGGGTCCTCATGTTCTTGTTGAATATATCACTGCCAGTGAAGTACAGCACACCGCAGTAATACTGATCCTTCGGAATAAGCCTGCAGATCCAGAGAGAGAGAAACACATACAGTCAAATCCCAAAACTATTCAGACGCCAGATATAATTCATGATAATTGTAACTAACAAACTGAACAGATTGAAGCAGTGCTTGGTATAACGGGTTGAGCTTAATTGGTTTTTATCTAATTGTGTATTACACAATTACAAAGACATACTATGAGAAATCAGGACACTTTCTAGTTTCTTCTACAAACGGTAGGAATTATTGTGGATTCTAGATTTATCATAAATTTAGATCTATTTAAATCACTTTAGATCTACACTTAAACTGTTGATCTATTTAGTACTGATTTCACATTTTTCTACTCTCATGCTAAATATTAATAAAAGAATAGCAAAATATCACATTAAAATGCCCCTAATTTGTTTACTAAATGAAAAAAGGGTTATTGTTTTTTACTAAAAGCACTTAAAATATGTCTTTTGAAATAATTCATGTTTAACATTTAACAATTTTTTTTTTAAATTACAGCTAATTGCCGACATTTATTATTTTTGTTTTAAGTAATAAAAGTAACAAAATATAGATATAATAAAATAACTAAACTAATTAATTAAAAATAAACAGACATGTATAAAAAAATATTAAAATTAAGCATCTTAAAAAAGACAAAAATATATTAACATTAAATAGTTTGTTTTTATTTTTTCGATTTTTGATCAAATATAATTCTAAATATTCATAAAACTCTATTAATGATATTAAAATATCAAAAAAAAAATTATAACAGAAATAATCATTGTGAACCTGATGTCAATACGGCGGTGACAATGCTCTTCATCATCTTCCTCTTCTTTCTGCAGCTGACACACACCCTGAGGAAAACACGTCTTTTTTATTATTCATTTATTGGTTTAATTTTTGGAGATGCAGGTTTAGACTCACCATGAACTTAGTGTCTCCTTTAGAAAGTGTGTCTGTGATGAAGCCGATGGACTCCAGGTGCTCCACGACAGCATGAAGGAGTTTGGGCTGCAGGACAGAAATCACAGCAGGAGTTAGGAGAAGAACAACACTGGACACATTAAATCACTCAGTCCATGAAACTGAACACATACCTGCTTCTCAGACTGAGAGGTGAAGTCCGGATGGGTCAGCAGTATATCAATATCACCACTCGACTCCGCTCCTGAACATTAACAAACGCAATCATGGCACATTTAGATGATAACTGATGAAATACTGGATCAGAATGATGGGTAACCTCGTCTGTAGCTGCCGCAGATGGTGCCGATGTACTCAGGATCCACCAGATCCAGCTCCTTCAGGATCAGAGCCTGAAAACATCACCAAAACACAGTGAGACTTCACAGAGCTCTAGAAAGAGATCATCAGGATCAATGAAAGAGACTCCAACCTCCATCTTCTGCATTTCTGCACGAGGGATTCTCTTCTCAAATTCTTCAAAGTACCTTTAATAGATGAAGAAATGAGCGTTAAAATGAAAAATATCATCGATAAAGAGCAGACTGCTCATATGTATGTGTACTGGGTATAATTAGAATAGAAATAAATACACATACAATACATAGTTTGAATATTTACATAAACATGTTTATTTTTTTCTTATATTTTATATGATATATAAATACATTTAATATATAAACTTAACATTTTTCTTAAAAATAAACATGCATGTGTTTAAATTTATATATACACATAATAACTACACACAGTAGTACACACACACATTTTATGTGCATGTATATATATATAATAAACAAGCACTAATTTAAATCAATTAACTTACTTTAACCCAATCTGCTGATGATGGTTAAGTTTGTGCTCAATCTTCTTCAGATCTAAAACATCAGGTAAGAATTAAAACACATGTAATGGCAAATAATATATATGCATATGTAATATATATATATATATATATACACAAACCTTCCAAGTTCTTAACGCCTTCATCAAAAAACTTCCTGGCCGCAGCAGGACTAAAACACAGAGAACGAGTGTGAAATGATTTAACGCAACATTATTTTTATTGTCCTCGTGAAATCAAGAGCATCATACCCAATCCCAGTCACTCGGGTTAAGAAGTTGATGGAGGAGCTTGTGTCATCATTGCGAATCTACAGGACAGACAGACCACAAACATCTCAGAACCTACACAGATCGGTACAGGTATATGTTCATTCTCAGAGGTCATTTCTACTGCACTCAAATACCTTTTCCAGCTTACGCAGTTTTCCTGTCGCTAAAAACTCATCGATTTTCTCTGCTATCTTTGCACCAACTCCGTCCTGAGAGAAAAAAATCAGTTCTTTATTAAAAACCATGTACTTAAATAAACCAACAGACATGTACTCCTCACATTTCAGGACAATACCACCAGTTAAACAAAGAACGCGTACCAGTTTCTTTGCTTCTGTGCCACTTTTGATCTTTTGAGGGTATTTGGCGATTACAGATGCTGCTTTTCTGAACAGAAAACAACAGATAGTATAAATCTAAGTTGCATATTTCATATATGTAGCTAGGATCATAAATCTTACATTATTAGACATTAGATAAGACTGTCTTACCTGTAAGCATTGTATTTATGGATGGCTCTGTTGACATTTCTCTCATAGTTTGCCAATTCTGAAACGAGAAAGACCATTAAGACTAAGAGTTTAGGCATGCCTCATTGTATTAGCTGCAAAATATTACTATAAAACACGTTTTCGACATTTATCAAATAAAAAAATCAGGTGAATCCAAATGTGCTAAACATAAACATAATTAAACATAAACAAAAAATATTTACTATAAACAATTCTCATTCATTTATTAATATACCTTTAAATGATAAAATTAACATAAACAGCGCGTGCTTTTATTTTGTAGACGGAGCACTATTCTTGAAACTGTATTCTGAAAGCATGTATTAAACTGAAAATACGGGTAATCGTTACTGTATTCTTTCCAATAGTGTGTAAAGAAAGGTCTAATATCCCACTAAAGTGAAGTTTCTTGTTGCAAACAGACGTTTTGTCTGCAATAGCGACCTTTTTCTATTCATTCGGCATTTAAAGGTCCAGCTAGCTCCGCCGCATGCTAACCTGAGCTGTCATCAGCAAAACTCACCTACGAGGAAATCTGTGATTCCTTCGTTCAGAGATTCCTGTGGCGCTTTTCTTTTACTCATTGTTGAGAGTATATGTGTGGATAAACGTGTTTGTTTTTTCACTTTCTACCATTCAAGACCACAGCTCAAGATAGTGTCCGACACTGCAGGACAAAGCATTAGCATTAGCACAGTAGCCACGCAATATGGAAGGGGAGGGGCTTGGAAACCACGCCCGTTGTACTTACGTCGACCAATCAGAGGACTTTATAAAATATTTATATTTCGAACACGCCCCATTGCTGATAAATAAAGTTGCCACAGAAAGTGTTTTTGGATTTTTCTGAACAAGAAATATATTTATGTTTATCATTAAAAAAACTAATTTATACACTCTGTGTCACTGCCACATCAAATGACAATAAGCAAAACCTTTTACTTTTTTTACTTTTATTTACCATAATAAAGCAGTGACATTCAGAATTTAGGTGCAATGCAAATATTTTGGGGTAATTCATGCAACGTAATTAACATGATAAAACAAACACTGTATATTTTTGAGTTTTTGTGGTTGGTGCAGTTACTTGAGATCATGTGGAGAGCTGATTAAAGCTGATTAGTGTGTAAAATCACCACATTTTAGTAATACTAAAATTCATTTAGACACCTCATGTTATTATATTAAACGACAGCATTATGATCAGCACCTTGCCATAATAGACATTCAACAATTGTTACTGTACACGGCAGCAGAAGTATTTTTGATTACAGTAAATATTCCATAATCTACAGACAATTCTGAACTTTTGAACAAATCCACCAAATACCATGGAAACCCATTTCTGCTACATAAGAAAAAACATACTTTGGTAATTCATAATTATGACACACAATTTCATAATTATGAGATAAAAGGTCATAATAATGAGATAAAGAAAAAACGGTTAAGATTAACACATAATTATGAGATAAAAATGAAATTATTACACACAAGAATTTGAACAAAAATGACTTCTATATCCTAATTTCAAATTTACTCACATGATTATGACTTAATATGTTATACTTTTATTGTTTTTCTCATAATATTTGACATTTCATCTCATAATTATGACTTTTTGATAACTATGGCTGTTTAATCTCATAATGATCGAACCAAAGCATGAACACAGAATAGGAATAGCAAAAGTGAAATAAATGATTTCTGCCAGTAATAGGCATCATACTTAGTCACAAATCTCTTTATAGTGCCAAGTGTTCAAATGCCCTGAAGTCAGGCAACGAAAAAGAGCAGCTGCTGCTAACTAATAAATACATGGATATAAAGAAACATCTCAATGTGATTGTGGTTTCTCAGGAGTCGACTTTCACATAGACTTTCTCCCGTGAGAAGATTTTGATGGCCTCCTCGACCTCCGAGAGACGCTGATCGAGTTGAGCGCGGCGAGAGCGGACGCTCACTGTGTCGGCCTTGACCGGGAGAGACAGCAGCTCACTGACCAGAGACCTGTGAGCTACACACACATCAATCAGTCCTCTGACGAACAATCCTCAGCTAAACATCAAAGTGCTGAATGAACAAAGACATACTTTCTTTGAGGGACTGCAGAGTCTCCTGTCTCTCTCTTTCAGACATCTGAGTGTGTCCTGCAGGAACGGACGGATCAGGAGTGTTTCTTCTTCTCTCAGCCTCCTCTTTCTTCCACTGCAACTTCCTCTGCTCCAGACTGACAAACCAAATGATGGTTGATGTTTCATCCAAAAATGATGCAATGACACGTGGGTAAATCAGTACAGATTTGATTTTGCATTCAAAAAATATACTGCCATTAATTTATGCTGTTTGTTACAATATTGTACATCAGGGGTAAGCAATTTCGGTCCTGGAGAGCCGAGTTTAGCTCCAACCCTAATCAAATACACCTGAAGAAGCTAATCAATGTCTTCAAGATCATTAGAAAGTTACAGGCAGGTGTATTTGATTAGAGTTAGAGCTAAACCCTTCAGGACACCGGCCCACCAGGATTGAAATTGCCTTCCCCTGTAGTACACTAACATTCAAAAGTTTGTCTGGAGTTCCTAAGAAAGAAAAAATTAATACGTTTACTCCTGTTTTCAAAATGCATTATTAGCGTAATAAGAATAAACGTTACTGTTATATATGCTAATGTGACCACCTCACATATGATTTAGGGTCACAAATAGAATTGTTTGTGTGTATTTTTAATGTTATAAAAGAGTTCGATTTGAAATAACTGCTGTTCTTTTCAACTTTCTAATCATCAAAGAATACTCAAAAATACCACAAAGAAATATGACGCAGTAAACACTGATTTCAACACTGATAATAAATAGTCTCTGAAACAAAAGATCAGAATATTAGAAGGATTTCTGAAGGATCATGTGACACTGATGGGGAAGATTCAGCTTTGATCACAGGAATAAATTACATTTTAATATATATACTGTATATGTGACCCTGGACAACAAAACCAGTCATATTTGTCCATTTGTTATTATTTTTCTGATGTATTTGTGTGTTTTTTCAGAAGATGTTCCCATTGGTGTCTGGTTTGTTAGGAATAGACAGTATCTGGTTGAGATATAGCTATTTGCAAATCTGGGGTGCAAAAACCTTAATATTGAGAAAATCACCTTGAAAGTTTTTAGCAATGCATATTACTAATCAACAATTAAAGTTTATATATTTATGGTAGAAAATTCACAAAACATCTTCAAGGAACACAATCTTTACTTAATATCTTAATGATTTTTGGTGATCATCATTTTGACCCATACAGTGTATTGTTGCTTCTTTCTACAAATAAACCTGTGCTGCTGACGACTGCTTTTGGACTCCAGGCTCACTTATTACAGCAGAAAAGGTTTTAAATTGTAATAATATTGAACTTTTTTGACTGTAGTTTTGATTGAATGAATGCACCATTGTGAGCGTAAAGGACTTCTTTCCACAGCACTGCTAAATCAGCCCCTGATCTTTGGAGACTCACTATTGTGGTACTTTGCCCTTCTCTGCGCTGGGGGGTGGTTTGTCTCTGAGGTTCTGTAAGGACTGGGATCTCCTCAGATTCGTCTTCGCTGCGGCACGAGCGTTATGACTCACGAAGTCCACTGTGTGTCCTCTCACATGCATCTACACACACATAAACACAGCTGCTCTTACTAAACACATACAGTAGAGGAATACGTTCATGTGTATTTTAGTTTGTATCTTAATGTATCACACACCTCAGAATCAAAGTCTCCTTCTGCTGGCGATGGTCCGCTCTCTGAGCGACGGAGCGGCGGTCGACTTCCAGCTCCACACAGAGAATGAGCCTTCAGGAAGTTCTGACATTCAAGTTTTTTAGAAGGACTCGTCTCCTACACAAATACAGACAAAGGTATAACATCCTTGCTTTAGTGCAACTGTTGATTGACAAGACCCTTCGTTATAGGAAACGACACACTGATTAGTGTTTATATTACTAGCAGAGTGTGCTCAAACAGTTTCAAATATATACCACCTTCAAATATGGTAGAAAGGTTTTTGGATTGTCCTATTTCAAACAGGTCAGACAAAACAGATGATAATAACAAAGTGTAAACAGGGAAAATGCACATTATGAGGATGACACATGGATAACAGGCTTAAACAAAGTCAGTTTAGTGTCATTTTTAATATTTTTAATATTAATGACAATTAATAAATGTTAATATTATTCATTTATATTTTCTTTTATGTGATATTCATATTTTATTATTAAATATTCAGCTTTATTGCAATCGTTTTAATGATGTTAATAGTTCCTTTCAGTTAACTATGATTATTTGATGTTACCATTTTTTGGCATTTAATGTCTACATCAAACTCTTCACACAGCTCCTGCACTACTTAAATGTTATCAAGGGAATAATATGAAGACATGAGTTCTGACTTGCTCACCTGTAACTGGGCCATTACCCTGGAGGGGACGTCCTGGTATTTTGGAGAGATCCAGAGTGCTTTAACTGGCATCGGTTTGGCATGTTCTCTCTGCGCCTCCAGCTCTCGAAAGCGCTTCTGAACTTCACGAAGCTTGCGCACATTTTCTTTACCAAAGTCCCGTATGGCAGGTTCTGTCAAAGATGGAGGAAGCAGACATTTATCAAAGACACTTTGATTCAGCAAGAATGCATTAAATAGATAGTGAAAGCGACAGCAAAAACATTTATAATGTTACAAAATATTAAGTGCTGTGCAACGATTAATTGCATCCAAAACAAAAATGTTTGTGCACTTATTATATGTATGTGTATATACTGCATGTATACATAATAAATATACACAGTACACACACATTTATATTTTATTTTGGAAAACTGCAAAGCACTAAAAATATTTCTATGTCATATAAATGTTGTTCTTTTAAACTTTCCGTTCATAAACGAATCCTGAAAAATAAAATATATCACAGTTTTCTCTAAAATATCGGGATGCACCACACTGATATCATAATCAGAAATAATTACAACTGGAGAAAAATGCTGAAAATCCAGCTTTGATCAAGGAAATAAATTACATTTGACAATATATTCACACAGCAAACAGCTATTTCGAATTGCAATATTATTTGACAATTTTCTTGTATTGTGGTATTTTGATCAAATAAATGCATCCGTGTATTCTGCTCCTACTAGGTTTGGCTGGGCTGGGGTTCAACGCCACTCCCTCCAGCTTCAGCAGGTCTCCCACCACCCCTCTCTGTCCTCGCTCTAGGATGTGAGCGGCGTTGGCCCCGATGCGGGGTCGAAGGGTGGAGCGGGCGCTGTAACACCCGGGGTCTGGAGCTAACGGGCCCTTCAGAAGCGGAGATGAGCCGCTCTTAGAGTTTCCCTCCAGACGACCACGAGCTTCAGCCAAACAACAGAGTGATGAGATCGACCATCACACATGCAAAACGAAGAGAGCATCACGGTTTCAACCTTACCAGAGGACGGGCGTCTGTAATACTCAGGAAACAGTGTAGGGTCCGGAGGAATGGGACCAGAGATCGCTGAGGGCCCTTCACACATACTGCTGCTGCAAGTGTGTCAAAATACAAATAAATCTTAAAATCAAACTTGTTTCATAGTGCAGTACAAATCTGCAAATGGGGTATATATAACGTTCATTTAATATTTTAAAATATTTTTAATTTATATTATATATTTATAGGCTCTATATTAATTAATTATAGTTCATGTAATTTATTATAATGTAATATTTTAAAGTTTATATAATGATTATACTTTATTCATAATTATTTTTTAAATATTTTATTATTTTATCATATATATATATATATATATATATATATATTCAGAACAAAACAGTGTTAATATTCATCATTTATATAATTTACTATAATTTAAGACTTTAAAAGTTAATATAATTATTATGTTTTCCTGATAAATATATTAATTCCTCTTTTATTTATTATTTATATTAGACATGTACATGGACCAGGGTGCTTTTAATATCCGTCTAATGTTTAGCAGGTCAACAGGTCATTTCCATAAAATAAACACGCATTCATTTACATTAGCTTTTAGCAAGCATGACTATATCATGTTTATAATTAATTTTAATTTATTTGATCACAGATTGAGATCTTACCGTCAGTTAACACCTGCTGATTCACATAATATCCGATTTAGAATGATCAGTCTCCATAATAGTCTGCTTGAGAGCATAAACGGTAACATGCACACTGAAAATAAGTTCCTGAAGAAACTTACCTTTAATTAAACCCTCAATTCTTTGATAATGGAGCAGATACTGCGCTGTATTTGTCGGTTACACGCAGACTGATGACGCACTAACAACAAGCGCAAAGCTTCACCATGGCAACGCCTTAAAGAGACAGCAGCGCTGCAATCTTATGTGTTATATTAACACATAATCACTCATATTTATATAGCAGTAGGATTGCAGTAGGAGACATGTTGATTGTAGTTCAACATGTGCTTATTTTCTCTGTCTTTATATATCCAGCAAGGAAAGGAATCGAGAAGGAAAAATAGGCTGCAGATTGCGCATGCGCGGTGCGCGTCTGTTCTCCTTCAGCCTGTCCTTTCGCGCTGTACAGAAACCCCGTCAGGAACACCGACAAGGCAAACACGGTAGGCGTTTACTGATTTATCCTCAAAGCATGCTGCACCGAAACATTACTCGACACGCCACAAATACACAAGATTCTGCTGCGTTTTGCTGAGAAATAACAGTTATTTTGGAGCTGTACGTTAGTTATTCCGACAGTTCGCGTTCAGGGCCGCAGAGACGTTATGACAGAATAATGCTGGCGATTATTAAATCACTGTCACACATATTCACCTTGTTTTCATAAAATCGCGCGTTTTGTTTCTCATGCTAGTGTATTACGCGGCTAATCCGTGTTTTGACACACAACATGTCCCTGTTTCATGAAGGACACTGATTCTCTTACCGTATGCTTGTGTAACTTTGATTTGAACGGGTTGGATGTTAAACTTTTTAACATTACAGTTTCAATACAATGTAAGATTGTACATGTACTGTACAGTGTACGATTATCGTTGTATTATTAGCTGAATAACGGACTGCGTCCCGGCGCGCGCCGCCTCTGAGGGAACGTAACGGTCCTAAATAAACCAATAAACCCGCGCGCTGAAGCCAATAACTTTACTAATTGATACTGAGAATTTATCTTGAAGGTAATAAGCTGACCGTTATTCGGTATCAGGGCGTTGTGCGTGCTTGCGTCGCGGCGCGTCAGTCGTGCGCGATGCTTGTGCAGGCTTGAGCGACTTTCTTTCTCTTTGTGTGGACAGCTGTGATCCAATTCATTCAAAACATGCTCAAAACTGCGACAACATTGTCTGTTTGTGTCAGTGTGTGTATTGTGTGTGTTATATTAGGCACATATGGAGCTCATTGTGACGTCTGCCATTGTTCTCTGATCTTTGATTGTTTCTCTGTACATGCTATTTTGTTACTTTGTTACGTGTTTAGGGATTTATTACAAATATGTAATATCAATAAGCAGCTGTATTGGGCTAAAGATATTTTTAGTGGATTGTGATCAAAATCACAGTATCTTACTGAACCATTGGCTAATTCGTTTTTTCTTTGGTTTGAAAAAACAAGCAGAACTAAAACCGAAGCAGCTTTTCTTTATTAATCAATCAGCATGTTTGTCACACTCATGAAGAGTCATAATGCCTTTGCATATCATATGCGATGATGTATAAGTGTATGCATGTGTCTTTGAGTGGATTGTTACAGAATTATAAAAAGCTGATGATATTTTTGCAGCTATCTGCTTCATAAGATTCTACTAATAAATGGCACCATCTGCTGGGTCTCCAAAGCAAAAACATCCATCAACTCTATTACATTCAGTAAAAAACTAAAAACAGAAAAAGTAACTTATTGGATAACTTTTTACAGCCGTTTATTCTCAGGTGAGCAGTGCATATAATTTACTGTTTTTTTTTTAAATATTATTGATATTGTTATGGTCTGGTGATTTTAGATATTATTGGGAAAAAACAGATATCTTTTTTTTTTAAGTTGTTTTTTGGTTATATGATAATTGATTTGTTTATCATAAGATAGATGGATAAAATACGCTATATAGTAATGATAAGGTTGTATTATAAAGGCAGTAAGCTCTTACCACAGATGTTTTAAGAATGTCATTGAGATTGTGTGTTTTTCCCACGATCTGCACTCACTAATGGCCCTCATTTCTGAGGAGGTTCACTAAAGTGCAGTGATTTGTTCTTGAGTGATGAGCATCTGGCACCAGACTGTAAATGGTGATAAAAAGCAGGTTGATTTTATAGAGACTTTTAAATCTGGTAATGTGGAGGCTGGTCACATGATCTCAATGCGGCGGTCTAGAATAAAACATGGCTTTTTTAGTCATCTCATGCATGCATCATTTTGAACAGATGTGTTTAATGTACAATTAATTTCTTGACATTTAAGCTACATGTGCATGCGCGCCAGTGTCAAGAGTGTTCAGTGTCGAGGAAAGCATTTCCCATTTCGTAACGCCTCACGTCACGGTGTCAGTTCAGTCTATTTTTAGCACATGTGTCTGGGGATCGGAGGGAAGGGGACGCGCTCGTAAAGGTGCTGCATCAGCATCCCGTCACCTGGGATCAAGGGCAGAGATTGCCATGGCGACCGCCTCCGTCTGATCTCTCACACACCTGGTGATGCTCGTCGATGCCGCAGGCTCTGTCTTTGTGTTATGCAGCGAGACAGTGTGCTGTGTGATGATGGCGTGTGTGTTTGATTGTGATCTCTGATCCCAGATCATGTCTGAGAAAGGACAGAAGCAGAAAGGAAGCAGTGAGTGCTGCCATCACTGCAAGCCAAAGACATGCGGTGAGTGACGGACAGAGAGAAGACGGACCAACAACAACCTCACACAGACAGACAGATAGATAGATTAAACATGGTCATTTGTTTACATGTTACACATGGACCCCAGAACCACGTCTTCGCAAGAATTGCATCTGTAACGCACAACACAAGTTTACACAAACACAACCACCATAACTTCAGTCCTTATGCATTACTACAAAGCTGATTTTAGTTCGGTAATGAACAATAGAGTATAACAGAGCTCAGGTAAAAGGAAAAAATCTCTTTGTCTCTGTATTTTAAAATATTTATTTTTTAATGACTATATTTTAATGACAGTATACTTACTGAGCAAAAAAGTATTTATTATTCATAATAAGCAGAAAATAGTACAAACCTGACTGTTTTAAATAAGTATTAACCTAGACATTATTTAAAAAAGGGAAAATTAAAAGGTTTCTGATTAAATTAATTGCAATTTTGTTTGTGTAACAATCTTGTCATGCATATTTACAGCAATTTTTTAAATTTTATCCAGTTGTTGATATTTGTTTACTTATTTAAAATGATGAAATGCTTCAATGCTTCCTTATTATTTTATATATTTTATAATATATAATATTCTGTATAAGTCAGAATAAGCATGTTGTTTGAATTTTTACAGACATATTGTGTTACACTAAATGTCACATTATTTCAACCAAATTTTGATTTTATTATTCAAAACCTAAAAGTAGACACTTAACTCACATTTAAAGTGCTTTCTACTGACATAAAATCACCTTTGTGAATTCTTAATGTCTTTGATCCATATATTTTTTCTGCAATTATACATTTTAGGCTGTTTGTCTTGAGGTGGGCCTTTAGCCCTGTTGTACCCTATACTGTAGAACTAGTACTGCACCCTGAACTTTCCTCTGAAGACCCCTGAGTGTGTGTTAGTGTGTGTGTGACAGAGCTGTCAGTGTGTGTAATGATGCTTCTGGCTGCAGCGCTGCAGATGATCAGAGCTCCTGTAGCATGCTGTCTTTAGCGGTCAGCCGTCTGTAGGACACTGGACTGTCAGTAGGCGTGTGCTGCTGGTATTTCTAGACTGTTGTAAACATGTTGCGCAACTTTACGTGCAGAATGTCACACGACCGAAGAGCTTCAAGTGACTCTGCGTCTCTAAAGTGTCTCTTTTTTTTGTCCAGCAAACATGGCTGTCCCTCCTGCGTACGCTGACCTCGGCAAATCTGCCAAAGATATCTTCAGCAAAGGATACGGTGAGTGACTTCACAGAGCCACCGTACTGCTAAATGTGTCACAAACATAAACTATTCTGTGTCATTTCTGTAAATGGATTTCTGTAACGTGATCCTGACACAAGAGAATCAATCCTGACCTTCTGGCAGATGGACGGTGGGTTCAGGTCAAAGGTTAAATGACAGGAAAGAGTTGTAGAAGAAAAAGCGTTTTTTTTCTTCTCAGAGCTTTGAGGGAGTCATAAAGGAATTTTTAAGAGAGTCTTGATCTTGAACTAAAACAATAAAATAAAAAACCTTAACAAAAGAAAATAAAACATTTGATTTAAACAAAAATTTTGTTTACTTTTGTTATTTCAGCTTGATTTCTCGGCTTAACTTGCTGAAGTTAATACAATTAATAAAAACATTTAGACATATTATATATAAAGACAAAACACAATAAAATTATTTTAAATTAAAAATAATAACTAAAATTTAAACAAATATCATATGTGTATATATATATATATATAAAAATATATTGTATATAAAATATATAATAAGCTATAAAACTATAATAGTGTTAAATTAATATTAAAATAACTGCTATATATTATATCAATATTTTATATTATGTCATGAAATGTATAATTATTATCATTACATAAACATTCGTTATATGATTATATGTATTATTAATTGTTATATATTTTATATATATAAAATATATACATTTTACGTCAAGACAGAAAAGACAAACAAAAAGCAACTAATATTAGCTGTGCTTATCCAATATAAATCCATACAATAATATAATAAGTTATGATGCTGATCATGCTCTGTATTTGCAACTATCGATGTGGCGGTTTATTTCTGTTTCCTCAGGCTTTGGAGCTGTTAAGTTGGACCTGAAGACCAAGTCTCAGAGTGGAGTTGTGAGTTGGTCTTTTGTTCTCTGTTTCTTCACTGAGTCCCAGCAAGGGCCATGGTACTAATCAACCAGTACCACGGTAAAATCAAAGTATTATGGCATAACCATCTGATATCTGCACGGTGTATGCCTTCCTCATCACTGCTGCTCTTTCTTGTGTTTGTGGCTGATTCATGTTCTCCAGCGCTGCTTGTATCTGGGTCAGAACTGTCTTGTTCCAGTCGCTTGTTATTTTAATATATAGTTTTTTATAAATATTTAGAATTTTGTTACATAATTACAAATATATATAATTTCAGTATTATATTATAATTTATATAAAAAAGTAACACATATTTTAACAGATAACATATATATATTTAGTATATTTTATTAATTTTGTTGTATTTGTATGTTTTGAAGCATTTTTATTTATATTAATACTTAAATTTTAATGCTAAATGAGAAGCTTTCTTTCCGATAACTTTCATTAATTCTGAGTATAGAATGTTTTTCTGGTTTGAGTTAATGAAAGTACCCCGGCTGGGAATGAATCTTCTCGTGTATCTCTTTTCTAACCTGTTTCTTTCTGTCTTTCTTGCTTTCTTTATTGGACGTCGATGTCAGATGGTAAGACTGGGATGTTTCACATGAGGAAGTCTCTTTTGGCCGCTCAACCTCCCTAGCTAAATCTGTTTTTGCACTAACATTGATGTTTCGTGTCTCTCTCGTGAGAATGATGTTCCTATAATTCAGTTTAAATACACAGTGGCCCTGGTAGAAAGTTTGTGTTCTAGTTTCAGTTCAGTTTTTTCTTCTGGATTACATGCAGACATGTATAGAACTCAAATTAAATTAAATGAAACTGCATTCAATTATATTACATTCATGTTCTGTATTTATATAATGAAATTAAACGAGAAATGCACAATAACCAGTTTTTACTTGTCCCTGTGTATGTTAGATAAAAAGTATGTATGTCTGTGAAGAGCTTGTGGCCAAAACTATCAAAGTTCTGCAGGAATTATATTATTCTTTAATTAAAAGAAAATATTATTTTTGTATAAAAAATATTAAAATACATTATATTCATGTATTATAGTAGAAATAATACAATATATTAATAGAAATAAAACTTGCAAAAATATATTTTAATAAAATAATGAAAAGTTTTTCTTTATTAAAAGTAATATTTGTTGATCTTGGATTATGCATTTTGAAATGTGACATTTGGAAATTGTCAGTGTTTTAATGTATTGAATATCAAATAATTTATAAGTAATAAAAAAAAATTTATTAGTAATAAATATTGATGAAATAAAAATAATAAAGTTAAAGTGTTAAATTATTTATACAATGTTTAATTTGAAATATCATATTGGTTTTGGTAATAAAACAAATTTATGAGCAGCTGATGCAGCCCAACGCTGCCTGTCCTTCTTCTTCATTTCCTGTTAATCTGTGCAGCCCTCCTCTTCTTCTCTCCGTGTTCTTCTTCTCTTTCCAAGCATCCCTTCACTGTGTTTCTCTCTGGTTTCTCAGGAGTTCTCCTCCGGCGGCTCTAGTAACACAGACACTGGAAAAGCGGCTGGAAACCTGGAGACTAAGTACAAAGTGAAGGATCTGGGCTTGACTTTGAACCAGAAGTGGAACACAGATAATGTTCTGACCACTGAAGTGACTCTGGAGGATCAGGTGAGTCCAGGAGGCCAATCCTACTGTTATGCATGAAGCGACTGAACAGATAAATAATGCACTGTTTTGTCTTGTTTCTGTGTAGCTGGCCAAAGGCCTGAAGCTGGGACTGGACACTTCATTTGTCCCCAACACTGGGTATGTGGACACTCTTACTGGACAAAGATGAAGTGTTGTTATTAAATAGTAACGCTTTGGTTGTTGCATTTTGAAATGTGAATTGTTGCCAATATGTAACCTGTATATGTAGGTCCGTGTATCATCTGACCATTCGTTATTTGA
Source organism: Enteromius thamalakanensis (assembly GCA_032357475.1). NCBI lineage: Eukaryota > Metazoa > Chordata > Actinopteri > Cypriniformes > Cyprinidae > Enteromius > Enteromius thamalakanensis. The sequence goes on along the minus strand of JAUCMT010000154.1, from coordinate 1,379,913 downwards.
ATTAATATTGAATCTGTGGTAAAATAGCTTGTGGTGGAAGCGTTCTTAGAGTATGTGGGTGTGGTGAGAAACAACCAAAATGGTCATTTTTTACTTTTCTAAAAGTCTCTTATTCCTGTGTTTTTATCTGTTTTTTAAATCGTGAATCAAAAATTTTAAATTAAGCCAAAAACTGGTTTCTTTATTTTTCCACTATGAATATTAATTCAAAAAATGAATGATTAATAATTAAAAAAGGTAATTATTAATAAAAGTAATATTGCATTAATCTTGTAATGTGTTTTGAACTGTGACCATGTTTTTCTGGATTGAAAATTAAATTATGATAATGAATATAATTTTTAAGTAATGAAAAATAATAAAGATTTTTTACAATAAATAAATGATAAGATATATTAATAAAACTAAAAAGAATAATAATCTTAATAAAATTAAATATTTTAATACAATAAAATAAAAGTGTTTTTTTGTATTTATATATATATAAAAAAATCTATATAAAAATGATTTAAATATCGTGTTATTTTGTGTCGTCAGTTCCATCTGTTCAGTAACTGCTCTGTCTCCAGGAAGAAGAGCGGAAAGCTGAAGACGGGCTATAAGCGTGAGTTCATGAATGTGGGCTGTGATATAGATTTCGATCTGGCCGGACCCACGATTCACGCTGCAGCCGTTCTGGGTTACGAGGGCTGGCTGGCCGGGTATCAGATGGCCTTCGACACGGCCAAGTCCAAACTGGCCCAGAACAACTTTGCTTTGGGCTACAAGGCAGGAGACTTCCAGCTCCACACCAACGTGTGAGGAAACAGTCCCGTTACAAACACATGCATCAACAATCACAGCTTCACTTAAAAAAACACAATAATCCTGCCTCGTAGACGCGATTAACAAACACTGCTTCATCTTTTTGAGGTTGATGGTGTTGTTTGTTGCAGTAATGATGGCACAGAGTTCGGCGGCTCCATCTACCAGAAGGTGAACGATGAGTTGGAGACGGCGGTCAATCTGGCCTGGACCGCAGGCAGCAACAACACACGCTTCGGCATCGCTGCCAAATACCAGCTAGATAAAGACTCCTCCATCTCTGTGAGCACAAACCACACGTGACCCCAGACCACAAAACCAGTCATACGGGTCAAGTTTATTCAATCGAATATCTTCAAGGAACATGATCTTTACTTAATATCCTAATGATGTTTGGCAAAAAAGAAAAATTAATAATTTTGACCCATATAATGTATTGTTGACTGCTTCTGTGCTCTGAGGTGACACATATCCTGTAACAGCTGACCAGCGTCACTCAATCTAGATCATAACCTTGTGTCTCTCTTCAGGCCAAAGTCAACAACGCTAGTCTGGTTGGAGTAGGATACACACAGAGCCTCCGGCCAGGTGAACTAACTCCTTCATGTCATGCTAAGCATGCTAATCACATTCATGTTTTAACATGTTGCTAATGTTTTATCATATTGGTAGTATGTTAAAGCTTGCTAATCACAATATTTAAGCGGTCTATATCTAACAAAGTTTAACTGCTACCCCATCAAGCATGCTAAAACATTCTAGCAAAATGCCAAAGTTAGTTTAAGAACATGTTAAAACATGCTCGCTCTTATTCTTACTCTGCATGTGGTACAGAGGTTTTGACCCGGTCAGTGAAAGCTTTTTTTAATGGTTGTGATTGTCTGGTTCATGAAAACCAAATAGTCTGAAGGTCTGAGGATGGTTTCAGTATATTGTGTCAAGCTGAATCAATGCTGTATCTTCCTCAGGTGTGAAGCTCACTCTGTCCGCTCTGATCGATGCTAAGAACTTCAACGCCGGAGGACATAAGGTGGGCATGGGCTTCGAGCTGGAGGTGTAACAACACCCAGAGCAGAGACGTACTGATGGGAAGAAACACAGGGAGCTGACGGCACGACTTCAACCCCTGCAGAAACACACGTCGCACTTGTCCCCCATAATTCCTCC
>JAUCMT010000154.1:1363406-1377920 GCA_032357475.1 Enteromius thamalakanensis | reverse complement strand
CCCCCGTAGAACCAATAAGAAAACAGGATCACCAGTCACACGATTCCTGGCCACACCCATCCTCCATCACCAGCTCACTATTGGTCAACATATCAGAGCTTTTAATGTTACACACGTGGCACCGTATCATTTATTTATGTTTTTTTTAACTAGATAAATATTGAGTTTCTGGTTTGTGAAGAGTCACACAGGATCTGATGTGTACGTTGTGCTTGTAGTTCACGGGTTTAATGTTAAATCAGAAACGTATCTCTGAATGTCAAATCCCTCACGTTTGCCAAACGCGCAATATTTTATCACGGGTTTGTTATCTATGTTTGTGAGTTCTTAGAGGAAGGTTTATTAGTTTTTTTGTTTTTAACCCCATAAAAACGTGATTTATGTTAAAAGCGGAGGACTAGAAGAAGAAACTGATATTGTGGAACTCAATAAAGAAGAATGCTGACTGAATAAAACCTTGCTTTTTATGCTTTGTTGAAAGCAAACATTGTTCATATATTAAGAAATTCAAATGTTCAATATTAAATTACACTATAAAACAGAAAACATAAGCTGAATACTTGTATATAGTCATTTTTATTTTATGATAAAATAAAAAAATAATAAAAAGATACGTTTTAAAAAATGACAAAAATACAAAACATTACTAAAAATATAAAATAAACATGAAAACAAAATATTAAAAAAGTAATACAAATCTGAAAGTTATTTTTATTTTTCTCCGCTTATTTTTTCCCCATTTATTGAAAGTAGTTTTTAAAGTAATTTTTTTTTACATTTAATGAAATTGCACTAAAAAACATGTACATACAAAATATTTGTATAAAAGGTTTTTAATATTATTTTCTGTGTGTTTGTGTAGAAAGCCCTGTACACCAGAGGTTTTGTAATTAACTAAAACTAAAACCATAAAAAACATAAAAAATAAAAATATATTTATTAAAAAAAAAAAAAAAACATTACTAAAACGTAAAGTAAAATTAACATGAAAACAAAATAATTAGTAATTCAAAATATTCATATAAAAGTATCTCAGTGATCAATGTGATACACTGCTGTATATAAAATATAAAAATTATTTGTATAACTCTAGATGTATTTAAAAAAAATTAAGCACAAGAAAACACATTGCACTAGAAAACATGAACACACAAAATAATTGGATACATTTTAATTTTTATTAAAAAAATGTTTGAATAAAAAAACCTTTCTGTGTACCAGAGAAAATATGCTATTTTTTCAGCATTTCCTTTAATGAAACTTTACATATTTCACAAGTTCACGTGATCATGTGTGTGATCTAGGTTTACTTTTCATCATGAAATACTCATAGCATCATAAAGGATGAAAATAAGAAATGTCCAAATTTACACATTGAGACCTACTGAGTGATCAGAGGAGCTAGGATGGATTTATGTAATAAGCAGATATTTTTATCCAAAGCGACTTACAAATGATGTACAGCACAAGCCAACAACATTTAGACTACATAAGTACATGTGCACAAAATTTAAAGAGGCATAGAAAGCATCAGAAAAGCTGTAAAGTGTCAAGTATTTTGATGCAAGAATAAAAAATACATTTAAAGGGTTTATACCTCTTAAAAGTAAGAAATACATTTATAAAATGTCAGGAATGTCAGCACACACTGCCTGCAGTATCGCGTTTCCTCCAGTTGGTAGCAGTATAGCATTATGTTTGTTTGCTTTTGGGGTACCAGTCTAGAAACAAGAGAAACCTCAGCATCAAGCCAAATCCTGTCCTCCATTCAACCACTTCCACTCTCTCAGTATCTGAAAGAGAAAGAGATAAATGTCAGTAATGATATTTTATGGATATGTTTTAACAGTTTCAGGAAACATCTTAAAGGAATAGTTCAATCAGAAATGTATATTTGCTCAGTGTTCACTCTCAGGCCATCCAAGATGTAGATTCATTGGTTTCTGCGTCAGAATAGATTTGAATAAATGTAGTCCTGCATCAGTGTCAGCAACGTATGCTCTGCAGTGAATGGGTGCCGTCAGAATGAGAGTCTGAAAAAAACATCACAATAATCCACACCACTCCAGTCCAGCAGTTAACATCTGGAGAAGTGAAAAGCTGGGTGTTTCAAAGAAACAAATCCATCACTAAGACATTTGTAACTTTAAAGTGTTGCTTCTGACTAAAATGAGAGTCTTTAATCACACTTCCTCCAGTAAAAAAAAAAATCTCATCTGATTCAGGAGAGAAATTTGTTAAGATGGTCCAAAACGGCTCTAAATATATGGCTGGATTTTGATGTGAGAGACGACAGGAGATGGACTTCTTCACTGGAGGAAGTGTTTTTCTGGATTTGTATTTTAGCCAGAAGCAACACTTTGAAGTTAAAAATGTCTTAGTGATGGATTTGTTTCTTACAAACCCACATCTTTTGTCTTCACAACACATTAACTGAGGGACTGGAGTGGTGTGAATTATTGTGATGTTTTTATCAGCTCTCATTCTGACGGCACCCATTCACTAGCAAGTGAAGAAACAAACACATCTACATCTTGGATGGCCTGAGAGTGAGGACATCGTTTTTTGTAGTAAATTTCATTTTCGCAGAATTTGACATTCAGTAACAACTCTACAAATATGAGCTAAATAGTTCTATTTCTCAAACGAATTACCTGCATGCTGGTCTCCGTTTCCTGAATGGTGTCTTGCACTAAGCTTTGCAGGCGGCTCTCAAACATCTTGCTCTCCTCAATCACAAGCTGAGACTCTTCTCTGAACACACACGAGAGAGAGGCACATGATGGAAACATGCAAATTAATGCGAAGTGTCTCAAGCGCTGAAACTGGACTCACGTTTGCGGTGCGTCCGACGGTCGGTGGGACATCAGCGGGTGTGCAGGGGCCGGTGGGGTCCGTCCTCCATCTGGACTGCCGCTCACCGGACTACGAACCTTACTCTGAAACACACACATGCTAAAGTCAAGCACACATTATTGCAGGAGTATGCTTTAGCATGTTGCTAGCATGATTTAACATATTACTAACATTATTTAACAGGCTACGAAGATGATTGAGAACATTGCTAACATTTTTTAACATGTTAACACTCATTTTTTAATGTTTCTAGCATGATTAGCACATTGCTAGAATGTTTTAACATGCAAATAACCTGTTGTAGCATCTTGCTAACATGTTTTAACATGATGCTAACTTATAAGTATGTTGTTAGCATGATTTTACATGTTTCTAATATTTTTGATACATTTTAGCATGTTGCTAACCTGATTTAACAAGTTTTAACACGTTACTAACCCATGTTAGCATGTTGTTACCATGTTTTAGCAATATTTAACAGGTTGCTAGCACGTTTAACATGTTAGCCTGTTTTAACATATTGCCTGTGTGGTTTTACAGATTTACCTGTTTAAGCATGTTGCTAGCATGTTGTTAGCAATATATAACACATTGATAGCATATGGTTTAATATACTAATACTGCCAACAAACTTTAACAGCTACCCTATCACCACATGCTAAAACATTTTAACAAGATGCTTAAACTTACTAGCAAAATGCTAAAACAGGTTTACATGTTAAAACATGCTAGCAACGTGTTAAATACTGTTATTCTTACTCTGTGTGTGATACAAAGGTTTTGAGCTGCTCATTGAAAGTTTGTAGGATATTTGATGGTTTTGGTTGAAACCGAACAGTGTGAGTGGAGTCTGGTAGCTTGAGCGCTCTTGGAGATACAGTAGTACGAGTAGAACACATACACAGGCCACTTTGAGGAGGTTCCACAGCTCCTTCTGTCTCTTCTCCTGCAGGTGCAGCAGTTGTTTCTCGCTGCGTGCCATCGCACTCACCATCCCCTCCACACGCGGTAACAGCTCCAGAACTCTCTGACGGCACACCATCGTCTTACTACACACACAGATTAGAGTTAAACTTCATTTCAGACATTTGAAATAGTTATTATGATCTGAACTGGTCATTCTTTAAGAGTGTGCAGGATAGAGCAAAGGAAATACAAAGAAAACACAAAAACATGATGAAATGATCAAGTACAAATTTCATACTAATTCATTTATTTCTAATGCAAATGAATAAAGCACAAGTCAGTGCAAATTTCAATACAAAGTTATAAAAAAAAACAACAAAGGTAAAAAAAGATCTACAAAAATCAACATGCATCCTTTAAATATTTTCAATTAAGTAAATGTTGCTTTAAAACGGTCTAGAGAAGGGTTATTAATGAAATGAAGAATAAAGAAACATTACTCTTTCTATAAAAAGTGGTAGGTTTGTAGTTTGTTTTTGTACATTACTATAAAAATGACGTGATTTTAACAGATTTTTTTGTTAAAGCTACAGTAAAAACCGTTACATAGTTAACAGTAAATTTCTGTAAAATTTACAGTTATATTATATCTTTAATATAACTGTTTCTTCTTCTTTTTTTTCTTATCAGTTGTGTTTTTCAGGGATGTGTGTTACTTATAATGTTGTTAAATGAATGTTTATTGTATATTGTATATTCAGAGTCATCATGATGGTGTTTAGTGTTTGTGTGAATGCTCCTTCTGTATATGTTCATATTTAAAGACTTTCTCAACATCATATGTATATTTCAAAGATACAAAACAGATTCAGTACTTTAATAGATTGGTGTATTAACATTATATCAGTTCATGAAATAACGGTATTTTACTGTAAATTTAACTTAAAATCCTAAAACCTAAAATGTTGTTACCGTATTTTTTTTACAGTAATATAGTTCTAATTCAGATATATTTCAGTGCTGATTTATAATCATAGGGAACAATGAATGTCGTGTAACATCGTGATTATACTTATTTTTTATCATTTAATCAGTCTCTCGTAATAAAAAAAGATTGTAATAAAAAAATATAACATTAAATGCAAATTGATGAAAAACAAAGTTGAAAAAACAAGAAAAGAAGGAAGCTTCCTATGTAGACAGCAAGGTTTGAATCAGATCATATCCTGATCTTGTGTCTGCAGAAATCTGACCTCAGGTGTGTGTAAAAGTCCCGTAACTTCTTCTCGTAGAACTGCACGGCCTGAACCACCAGTTTGATGACTTCCTGACAGTCGCCCATACTGCGCTGCTCTGGAGACACACAGAGACTGTCAGATCATGGGACGGATCTGAGGAAGATGAGAACGTGTGACTTACCTCTGGGTTTCTCTCTCAGTTTACGGAAGAGCTCCATGGCCTTCACCTCGCTGCAAAGCACAACACAACACAGCTGAGAGAGAGCGCTGATCCAGTCAAAGCATGTGACCCTGGACCACACAGTCAGCCATACTCGTATTCTTTCCATTGATGCGTGGTTTATTAGGAGATGATATTATTTGGCTGAGATACAACTATATGAAAATCTGGAATCTGAGGGTGCAAATCACCTTTAAAGTTGTTCAAATGAAGCTTAAAATAGCTTCAAGGAACATGATTTTTCGCATTAAAGAAAAATTTATCATTTCGACCCATACAAAGTATTTATGTCTATTTCTACAGATATTCTTGTGCTGTTTGTGACTGCTTTTATGTTTCAGGCTCACATATTTGACAGGCCTCTAAATCTCAGCGTACTCCATGCCTTCTCATCCCAGTCACCGGTATGACTACATGAGACTAGTATGTGAGTGTGTAAGAGTGTGTGTATGTTAATTACAGCGTCTCTAAAGCCTCTCCACTCCTCCACGGCTGTCTCTGCAGGTCCACGATATCAGTCTGAAGGGTCATCATCTCCTCCTCCAGCTTGTTCACGTCTTCTGTCTGACGCACACACATTACAACACTAAAACAAATGCTACAACAGCACTAATACTAGCTATGATCACTGGGACGGCACACACACGCTCTTCTTACCTGTCCACAGTCCAGGGCGGTTTGCTCCATTTCTCTCCAGACACTCAGTAATTTCTCAGAGGCTGGAAAACATATAAACAGCCACAGCATGAGCGGAATTGTTAATTGAGCGCTTGTGTTTTTCATAACTATCATACCGTTTCTTCAACATGCAGTATGTACACTGCGTATGCAAACTAAGTACGCAGATATTTTTTACATGGAATCTGGAAAAACTAAAAGACTACCACTGCTATATCCCTCGATGCAATACACTACACATTAATTAATTACTTATTTGGAAAGGATGTTAAGTGTTTTTTAATAACAGTAATAATAATAAATAGACAAATAATGAATACATTTGGAAAGGATCTCTTTTTTTTTCTTTTGATAGTAATAAATTATTCGGAGATAAGTTAAAAAAAAACAACAACTTATAAATAAATATGAATTATTTAAAAAGGAAATCACATGCTTTTTAAAAATAATAATAATGATTCACTATTTGGAATGAATGTCAAGTATTTATTTATATATACTCTTAATAATACTTATAATAAAAAAAAATTAATTTTTTTGAAAGGCTATCACGTGCTTATAAATAATTATAATAATAATTTATTATTATTATTTAAAAAAGGATATCAAGTGCTATCAAGTATACATATATAGAAAATTTTAATAAAAAAATATACATAAATTAATTAATAGCTGAAAATCAACAGCTTTTGACTACCTTTCTTGCTAATTATTTAATTAGAATTTAATATATTTTTATGTAAAATTAGATTGAATTACTAAAAAGCCAAGCTGATAACTGGATGTCCTTCACAACTTCACGAGGTCATGTAAAACTCTTTCACATACTCTTTTTAAACAATATTAAGCCTTTACAGAATCCACTGCACAGTATGCACTAGTATTTGTCTGATGGTACCGATGCCTGTGGTTCTCTGCTCCTGGTATTTGTCGATGTCGATGTGCAGACTGGTGCTGAAGAACTCCAGCGTGGCCTTTAACCTCTGGTGCATGGACACCATCTCGTTCTTCTGCTTCGACAGCGTGCCGTTGTGTCTGAGGAGACTCATGCTGGAAGAGAGAGAGAGAGAGAGAACGGGTCACTTACAGCCGGTCCCATCAGCTTCAGCTCATACAGAGCTCTTCTCGTCTTACATGGCCACTTTCTGTCCTTGCTGCAGTCTCTGCCAGTCCTCCTTCAGAGCGCGGATGGTGTGCCACGCTTGACCCCACGTGCGTCTCTGAGAGCTGTAGGGCAGCGAGCGCTTGGGCTCGTTCTCTGCGTCACAAAACACAGTTTAGACACCCTTCTTATTTACTGCAGTAATGAACAGTACTGGAGGCACTTTAACACCTTAAATGTGAACAAACCCTGCATGTACTGGAACGAGTGAATGAGACCAGCTGAATGAAATGCATTTTGATCTTTAAAACTGTATTTTTATATGTTGTGTACATTTTTGTATTTCATTATTTGATATTTATATTAATTAATTTTTTTAATGAAAACCTGTTTCTGCCACAATATATATATAGATATATAAATATATTTTAATTGTGTGTTTTATATTATTATATATGATATTATATTATACAGAATGTATATTTTTATTCTGTAGTTTAAATATAAGTATATATTAATAAAATGTATATTTTTCTATTCTGTGTCAGAAAAAGGCTTGAAAGAAATAAGAAAAATAAATAATATACATATATATATATAAATATATATTATTATTATTATTATATATAAAATAGAAAGAGTTTATATCTCACATTTTGAATTATGAGAAATAAATGCAATTCTGAGACAAAAATTTCCATCTTGCATTTCTGACTTTCTCTCTGAATAGTTTGTTTAACTCACGGACGAATCGTATGTTCTCAGGAAGGACACGCGGTGTAAACTGAGGCTCGTAGCTGTAGCAGGAGCGGTCAAACAGGAAAACCAGCGGCTCGTCTGCCCGCCGAGTGTCCATCATCTAAACAACACAAAACACTCATATCATGTTGATGCTGTGATAACACTGGGTCAATTAAATCAGCTTGCAGCTAAGAAAGCGGTGTCAAACAAAAAACTCAAATATTTGTCAAATTTAAAATAAAAATCCACATTTGAATGAAAAAACGAATGCGTCAGGTGGCCAGTGACTTTCAGTGCCGTACGACATCCAGTGATGATGTAGGCGTAGTTTTTAATGTTTGAGTTAGTCACTGGATACAGCGCTGCTGCGTCGTTCTTTCACAATATTGTGGAAAGAATTTATCATTTATAAGCAACTTATTTATAATTGTTTAAGCAACTTAGCAACTATATTTGGTTTACAAACACTATGCACTTTTTCATAGTTAGCAACGTTATTTTATTGAATTAGTAAGCATACATTAGCACTATTTTCCTCTGTGTGCCTTTTTGTGGCCTAAAAAAAGCTTCTTTTTTTTTCAACTTTTTTTCCATTTTTGGTAAAACTCCAGGTCGTAAGAAAATGATCTATGAACAAATTCCTCTGTAAAAACCTTCAGGATATAGACAGGAATAAAAATGTAGTCTGGTGTGTGTAAATGCTGCTGAAGTGGACATTTATGGCTCGGTGTAAGAGAGGAGAAAAAATGGCCTTACAAATATGTATTGTAACTGAAATCTATTAATACAAATAGAAAAAGCGCTATAAAAGAAACACTTAACACTGTCTTTAGGATGCTTTCTCTCCATGGGTCTGAAAAAACACATTAAGAAAAACCAAAAAGCCCAAAATCTCAAACTTGAGAGTGTATTTACCTGCAGCGCCTCCACTTAAATGTAATTATGCTCTTGAATATTGCTAATAGTTAATTTGAATGTAGTTTTTCAGCCTCCAAACGTACGCTGTAATCGATGGCACACTGCATGACGTTGTTGTGCGGCTCGAGCGCGAGCCCCGCCTCCAGCAACAGCTCCTGATTGGCCGGAGGAATGCGAGCGTCCTGCGCGATTCGCTCCTGCAGGGATGCCACGTCCTCCTGCGGCAGCACCGAGTAGCTGAATATTTCAGCAGAGGTCATGTTGAGCACACGGACCAGCTGAGGAGACAGAGATCGTCGTATTAGACATGTTTACACGTGACACAGTCATCGCTCCATGGACGAGATTCAGCTACCTTTAGATTCAGGATGCGTTTTAATTCATCGAAGCAGAAACAGGTGGCTTTCGGGGAGTCTTTGTTCCCCTCCGAGCTGCCTTCTTTACTGTCCTCCTCCGAGTCTTTGACCCCGTCCTGACTTCTTGGCTCTTGGTCTTGGCTCCTCTTCTTTAAATCTTTGCCTCGTTCTTTAGGTGACCATCTCAGCATCATCTGCAGCCAGCTCTCCAGTTCACCAGCTAACAGTCTGAAGCACATTTACGCTCAGATTAGCTGCAGTTAAACCCCATCTTCTACTCAATATTCAATATAATGGAAGTACGTCACCATACTTAAACTTGAGCATTGGTTCACGCCAATTTTATATACGAGAGGTATTATTGTAACTAAAACTACAATAAATATAAAAAACTATTTGAAACTAAATAAATAAAACTAAGTAATGGAGTAGAAAAAAAATATATTATTCAAATAACTAAAAATATTGGCTCAAATTAAATATAAACCCTACCGTTATTTTATTTAAGCTATTTGTGAAAAGCAACATTTATCATTTTTGTTTTATTTAAGTAATAAAATAACTAAAACTAACAAATAATTAATAATCAATTACATAGACAAAAATTAATAAAACTACAAAACAAAATAGTTAAAACTGTGACTAAAATTTAAGTATAAAAATTACATTTAACTAGAAATATTAACAAAAACTATCAATAGCCACGTTTTTACGCTGTTTTGTTGTCGACAAAGAGAACTTGGAGCTGAAAGCATCATAAAAATCCAGCAAATCAAATGTTTAATAACAGATCCACTTGTTGGTGTTATCGTGGTGCTCACTTGTTGAGGTTGTGAGGGTTCGGGAGATGTTTGGAGAATCGAACTTCTCCCGTCAGATCCTCATAAACCACAATATCATCCACTTGTTTCTGCAACAGCTTGCTGTGCCTGAGAAAAAACAGAGCCATCAAAGTTCAAACGAACCTGGATTTATTTTCTCACACACCCTTAGCGCTGGCGTCAGTGTCCGTTTTTCGACGTTCTCAGAGGTTATGATTCAAAAACAGTCCATGTGGTAAGAATACTGGAGCGTGGCCAATCACAGTACAGAAATCTCTAGAATAACAAACTGCTGAAGCAGAAATATTATCTTTACTCACACATGAAACATTAGAACAATAGATGGTTTACGAAGGTTTTATATGAACTCCGGCTCAAGCTGTCAGGTCATGACAGGTTTTTAAAAAGCTGTGCTTTTGTTTGGAGTCTGGCTGATGGATTCATATAGAAACTGAATTTAACCCATCATCACATGATTTACACCGGTTTTACACTGTCACTGAAGCAAGTATGGGAATATATGCAGAAAAGAAAGAAAACGGTTTATTTTTTAAACTGAGATGTATACATCATGCATCATTGATGTATGGTTTGTTAGGATAGGATAATACTTGTCTGAGATAAAAACTGATATTCTGAGTCTGAGGGAGCAAAACAATAAATATTGAGAAAATCCTCTTTAAAGTTGTCCGTATCAAGTTCTTAGAAATGCATTTACTAATTTACTTAGATTTTAGATATGTTTAAATTAGGACATTGACGAAATATCTTCAAGGAACATGATCTTTACTTAATATCTTAATGATTTTTGGTATATATATATATATATATATATATATATATATAAAATAAATCTATAATTTTGACTTACACAATGTATTGTTGGCTATTGCTACAAATATAGCTGTGCTGCTGTTAACTGCTTTTAAGCTCACCTGTACTTACTATGAATCATTTTATAAAGCTCAGTTAACGTTAATTATTCCCTGTTTTATATATTTAAGAGCAGAATGGGAAGCCAGATGCTCTAGAACAGTGTTTCTCAAGTCTTCCATGTCATGGAAAATTAGGATATTTGTTAAGAAAATCATGGAAAATAATAAAATGGGACTATTTTAAGAAATTATTTTTTTCTAGTTCTGCCAGGCTCTTAAATATTTTATTAAATACCATTGCACGGGTTGCCAGGTTGGTAGAAAAGGCCTGAAACCAGTGATGCACTCAAACACCAGTGTCCCAAAACTCCAGTAATCCACCGCCACTGTGTACTTCTGCTGTTCTAACAGCTCAGGGGCCTGAGAGAGAGAGAAATGACTTCATATCAGTATAGATGGAAAGAGAAGTCTTGCACTGATGTAACAGATGTTGTTGTACCCACCAGATACTGCAGCGTCCCGACGAACGATGTGCACAGGCTGCTCTGGTCCAGCTCTTTAGCGTAACCCAGATCGATGATCTTATGAACCAACTACAGGAAAAGATGCAGTTAATTTAGCAATAAAAGTATGAAAACAGTGCCATCTATAAAAAGCTTTTAAAAAACATTTAATGCAAAATAAATGAGATTTGACCCTTTTTTCTCCCTGTTGAAGGACGATGTTTTCTGGCTTGAGGTCTCTGTGAATAATCCTCATCCCGTGGAGGTACAACAGTGCTGAGGCTAGAGAAAGAGAGAGAGACTTTTCTTTAACAACTCCAACATGGCCTTCTCAAATGCTCATGTATTAGTTACATTCACATTTTAATGAGATAATGAATACAATTTTAGACCTAAATGCTCAGCCAGCTCATGCAGAATGATCCTGGTTTAAAATGTCGAAGCAAGATTTCTTTGTTGCCAAAAGATGAAGCAAAAACAAAAGACAAATTGTTTTACCCACTGCTTAAATCATGCAACTAGTGATTCGTTAATTTAAAGCCAGCAGTCTTAACTGAAAGTGAAACACCAAGTAAGATGATTCCTCTAAAGGCTTCCCAATAAAAGTCAATAATAAAGTCGCAAAAGCAGTTCATATTACTGAATCATGCTTTACACAGCAACTGACAAACCGACAAGCACTTTCTTCATCATCAGAGATCAAGAAACTCATTATTTCAGCTGAAGAGCGGAAACTGAACAGGATGAGGCCGGTGACTAAATCCAGGTTTTCAAGTGACTGTAAATTACCAGGAAAATCTAACATAGGGTTGTGTTCGGTACGGTGACAGAGGCACGTACGATCTATAGTTTGAGTCAGTATGAGCTTGATCCACCTGGATTGAATGTAAACAGATCAAATTCACTCATGTTAGATAATGAACTGCACTTATGTTACTATAATAACGGAAGAGGCTGCGGTATGCCAATATAGCAGCTGAAGCAGAGGCTGGAACGTGAAGGTGTGGCCAGTTGAGGTGGGATGCAGAGGTTTTGTAGCCAATTCTACCACAAGGCTCTTGAAGGAAGTAGGGATCAGAGGGCAGTCCCAATGGAGGGTCATTAAAGAACTTGCCGCTGCAGCAGAACGGAGCAATCACTGGTTGTGGTTGAAACGTAGGGACGCAATATGGACTATTAAATGATCGTGTGGTGCCACTGGGTGACACACACCTGGGTCTGATCAACCTGTGGTGGGCCAACCCCGGAAGAGGGTGTCTTGTGATAAGTGGCCGAAACATCCAATGATGTTGGGGCACACAACTGAAGATGTGTCACTCTGGTTGGCACCACACAATCTTTCAAATTTCACCCCATCCAAGATGACATCCCCATTCAATTGCTGTGCTGAAGTTTTGGGATCTTTAACAACCAGCCCTAATAAGAATCTTTCCTCACTAGGTAAACATGGTATTGAGGAAGGAATTCTGCCATGTACATTGACACCAAAAGATAAACAGGATTGTTTTTTTATCAAAATGAGCACAAGTTCACCAAACTCCAAGAGTCAGTTTCCCCTGTGACAAGGAACTTTGTGTCAGTATCATTGTCTGAATTTAATTGCTTTATTGTACAGTGCGGAGTAAAAAGGACAACCAACTTTAATTTGCAAGACATGAAGCCAGCTGAAAGATAAGCCTGCAACATCTGATGTCTGTTAGTGTAACGTACAGACTAAACAATAGGAAGACAGGAGTGAGTTCAACAGCCTATATATTTATTTAAGTAAGGAAGGGGAAGGAGTAAAACTAAAAGACTGGAATTCAAAAGTCGGCACGGGGTGTCTCCTGACAGCCAGCACAGTGATCCTGATCGCAATCCTTTTCCACTTTGAGTGTTGAATTCGGGTAAGCGGGTTACACACAGGCTGTGGAAGATCCGTTTCCTCTTCCACTTTAAACTCCTCTTCGACCCCTTGAGTACAATGATTGTAGACAGTTTAGTATCAGGTGAGAACTTAACTCATGAGATGGGTAGCGGATTATTCTCCTTCTACAGGACAGAATGACGAGCCAGTAGGTTAGCACCTCAGGTAAGTAGACGGTGCACTTTAAAACAGGACTGGGGAACAATCTCTAGATCGTTTTCCTCGTACTCTGCGACTGTGACTCAGGTAAGTAATACAGGTGAGTATATTAAGTCTTGTCCACACCTCGTACTCGGTTCTCTCAACAGGAAATAACTCAAGCAGGTAAGATCAATGGAGCTCGGTGCAGGTGAGTGTAGCCAGGGTTTTGTGGTGTCGGCAGAGAAAGGTAGTTCTGAGTATAAAAGAGAACTGACAACAAGGCGAGTAGAGCAAGAGGTTTGTTTTGTTACCTCGAGCTCAGCCATTGAGCTTCTGCTGATTAAGGCTTTTATCCATGGCATGTAAGTATTGACAGGTGTTTCTAATTAACAGATTGGTGACTGAGAGCAGGTGCGACTGTGCTGGGATCTGTGAATTGATCCAGGCTAGCTGACTGTGAGGAGCGTGACAGTTAGACAGAGATTTTTGAAAATTCTCAAATTCCTCGCACACTTTTTTAAATAATTATGCTTACTTTCAAAGCGCATAGTACACAATCTGATCAAGGGGCCAAATGTTAGGGTCAGTGCTGGATAATGGCGTAAATAATAGTGCTTTGGTTGCAGGTTCGTTTCTAGGAATATTGATTTTCTGGAGTCTAAATATTATTGAATAAGGACATCAAGATATGCAATCTAAGGGACAGAGATTTTTGAGCACAAACCATTTCAACTGGTCCTTCTTTTAAGAGCAAGCGTTTGGTGAATATCGCATTGTACTCCCAGATTGAAAAAGCAGTCATCAGTAAACTGACTCAAACACAACAAGAGACTACTGCTGAGGTGTTGTTGAAAGAAATGAATTTTACCCACTTATTCTTTGTAGATTCTTCCTTTGGAAGGGCATATAAACCAAATTTACACTCACAGTGCAGGATACAGCATCTTCATCACTTTATGTAATCCACGTTGAGATTGTACTGTTTGGGGGTGGGGCAACCCTTACAAAAATGAACCATGGTTTTTTTGTAGTAACCGCAGTTTAACTATGGTTTTTGTAGTAAAACCATAGTAACTACAAATGAACCATGGTTTAACCACAGTTTTTTATAGTGAAACCATAGTAACTATAAAATAAACCATAGTTTTTGTTGTAAAACCATAGTAACTACAGAAAAACCATGGTTTTACTACAGTTACCATGGTTTATCAATGGTTTCTGTTGTAAAACCATAGTAATTATAAAATAAACCA
>JAUCMT010000154.1:1337838-1363306 GCA_032357475.1 Enteromius thamalakanensis | reverse complement strand
TCTTGTGATAAGTGGCCGAAACACCCAATGAGGTTGGGGCACACAACTGAAGATGTGTCACACTGGTTGGCACCACGTGATCTTGTGGCAAATTTCACCCCATCCAAGATGACATTCAATTACTGTGCTGAAATTTTGGGATTTTTAACAACTAGTCCTAATAAGAATCTTAACACTATAGTGATTAAAAGTGAAGAGGTCATTAGAAATGGTTCACTCTTATTATTTTCTCACGCTCAAACCAGTACGATTTTCTTCATCTTTGGTGGAGCAAAAAACAAGATGTGAAGACAAAATGTTTGAATGCTGAAAATATAAATATAAATGGCAACTCCTGTTGCTAAACTGGTATACTGGGATGCTTGACTGGAAAAACTAATTTTATATTTAATGCAATTTAATTGTGCAGAAGTAGTGCTGATGTCCAACTTATAACATGTTCTTGATTGTGCAAATTCAATTATAGCAAGTATACTTCATACCCATCAAATGATCAGAGCTGCTCCAAATTCATTTTTATCTCTATACACTTACTGTATAACTATTGACTCTTTTGGGTTTGTTTTTTTTATTTCAAGAAAAAATGTCAGAAGCTAAGTTGGAACTAAGTTCAACTAAGAATCATGGTGAATTAAGCTAAACATCTCCATAGAAATACAGTCATGTACAGTCATACAGGTTTGTGAGGACGTGACAGTGAATAAATGATGACAGAATTGCCACTGCATTTTCTTTTCTAGCTAAAACGTCTTACACTGTATAACATCGGACTCTTGGGTATTGGGAGTTTATGTGCAGATTGGTCTGATTCATACTCTCCAGCACTTTCAGCTACAAATCTGGGTCAGATATTTGCCTTGGTTTATATTCTGACATTTGCAAGACCAGATCCAACACAAATGTAAACAGACACAGCTCGCATATGTTCACCCGCTCACGTGATAGAGGTCAGCTAGTCTGTTTGGCCGACTCAAAACTGTGATGGAAAACCTGAGTTAAAGAGCTGGATGCGTTATGTGTTTTGCTACGGATGGAAATAACATTGGATTTTCATTGGCTAGGGTATGCAGACTCACATATGTCCTGAATCAGTGTCAGTACAGCAGCTTCTCTCATGCCACAGCAGTTCTCCAGCAGGTTCAGATACTGAAAATAGACATTATTTGGATAAAAACATGCAACTGAAAAGGGCTGTTCGATTTAAGTGTTTTTTCTGATTGCAAGTGCAACTTAAAATAAAAAAAGAAGCTGTACTTGTTTCTGATTGCAGTTTCGCTCAAAAGTTTTCATACCCCTAACTGCTAAAAAGTTAGAAACAAAATAAGAACCAAATGTTATTTATTGTTTTTATTTAGCACTGTTCTAATACACTGTTGTCACCTGAATGATCCAGAATGATTTTTTATTTGTAATAGTTGTTCATGAGTCCCCTTGTCTGTCCTGAGCAGTTTATATTGAGCACCTTTTTCCAGCTGTGGCTGTATGATTTTGAGATCTTTCCACACTGAGGACGTTTGAGGGACTCATACAGTACTATTACAATGGGCACTTAGGTATATTTTATTTTTATTTTTTTTAAACAACAGCTGATGCCAATGGCAATAAATATTTCCTTGGATACAAGACATAAAATCAGAGACTTTAAACAAATGTAGTTTAGTTTCAAGCAAGAACTAAATAAACATAAATACTTATTATTATTGTTGTTACTTGTATAATGAGAGTACACTGAAAGCTTTGATAATAACTAAAATAAAATAAAAAATTCAGACAGTTTTAAGCTTAACTTTTTTTTTGTCAAATTGAACATCGATAGATGGCATAAATACAAATAAAAAAATCTTCCAGAGCTACTTGTATTTAAGTTTTTATAATCCCTTTGAAAACAAATCCTACACATAAAAGAATAAATCTGTACTGAAATGCCATTTTAGTGATTTTTAATCAATCCAAAACAGTGAATATAATCACAATTCAGGTGAAAGTTCAACTATATGAATGACCACAATGATATTGTGATAATATCCCTGTACTAAAAAGATCATACATTTTTTTGTTTAAATTGTTGACATTTTAAAGATTCTGCAAGGGGTATGTAAACTTTTGAACAGAATGGTTTATATCAATAATGCTGTAAAATAATAATAAAAAAACATTATTATTATTATTTCATGATTCTGCAAGAGGTATGTAAACTTTTGAACAAAATGGTTTATATCAATATGGCTGTAAAATAATAATAAAAAAACATTATTATTATTATTTCATGATTCTGCAAGGGGTATGTAATCTTTTCAGCAAAACTCTTCATATCAATATGAAAATAATATAAAAAAAGCATATATAAAAATATCACAGTTCTAAAAGTATGTAGATATGTCTTCATTTCTTCCTATTCAAACATTAAACCAATCAAACTTTTATTTTTATAGGAGGTGCTTGGTGCATGTTGTATAACGCTATTCTTACGCTACATGTCCAAAAACCCAAGCTATGACCATAGTGCATGTTCTAAAACATGTCTGTATGTGCCACACCTTGCGTAGGTCTCCTCCCTGGCAGTACTCCATGGCCAGCAATGGCAGGTCATTTGTGGCCAGTTTCTGGAGCTCTTCTGGAACGTCTCTCGCCGCCACCACATTCATGTGATTCAACCTGCGAGAAGACAGACATTTCGTCACAACGCGCAAACAACACAGAACTCAATGTACATGCAACCCTCTCATAACCTGGGTTACATAATGTCATTATTAAAAATGTGTTTGTAATATTCAGCCCGGCTTGCCGGCCCTGCCCTGCACGAACCTCCTATAAAACACACGTTCAGGACAAAGAGTAGTAAAACCAGATGGATTCCAGGCACCATAACAGGATAACTGCAGCGGCAACACCTAAAACTATCATCTTAGAACATAAACAGCTCGTTTTAACCTTCACAGGCAAATATTCGGACATAACCGCTGTAATAACAAATATAAGTCTTGAGTAAAGATGGGTGACTTGCATAAGAGGTGTAGTATTGCATCTTTTTGGCTGTTCTTCATATCAAAAAAGACTCAGCATGCAAACTGCAAAAATGTGTCGCACTTTTTAATTTTCTTTCAATTATAAGCCAATGATATGGAGAAACAAACCTCTGTGTTTGAGATCATTAACAGTAAAACGCCACTAGCTCTTACTGTTCAGAAAAAAGCTCACCAGTTGCACAAACTCTACAGTATGCAAAACTAGCATTAGTTTCTTTCTACCTCATGAACAATTAAAACTGTGCAATAACCTGATGTTTATTTATCATCCAACATTCTAGTACATTATTTTATTATTTCTTTAGCATTTCTATTTTATCTATAGCATACCTGTACATACCAATTATTTGTTATGAATGTTTTTGTTGTTGTCTCTGTGTACTGGAGGCTGTTACACAGTTTCCATTACAGTGTGACTTTAAAGGCAATTTCTTTAAAGTCTAGAGATGCAAACACAAATTTTAGCTTCAAGACATAATTATTATTCTGTTTCTGAATCTGATGATTTTAGTCCTGGTAGTGTGTTGTGCGGCAGGATTTCAGTGGATTCTTAACTACCCTTTAATGGCATTATTTACCCTTGTAGAGCCCTTTTTGCATCTTAAGTGGCATTCCGATGTATTTACATAGATTAACGCAATTTAACGAATGCATTTAACCTGCAGCTACAAATAAATGTTTTGATATTTGAATCCTAAAACTTTAAATAATTTCAACATTTAAAATTATATAAACATATATACTTTAAATGTAAATTATATATATACTTTATATGTAAATTTTAAAACCTCCAGAAGTTAGCAGGAAGTCATTGTGATTGATTCATTCAGAAACACTACGGTGTCTTGCTGCTCAAAGACGCAAAGCAGTGCTGGTGTTGGAGAAAATAGGCACAATTAAGCAACGTAAATCAGTTAAGTTCTTGTTTATTGAACTGTTGTATAATATCAATATTACATTTGTGATATATGCAGAAAAAGACTTCGTGTGATCATGATATATGAAAATATAAAAAAAAAACATGTTTTCTTTCACCATCTTGAATTTTATAATCCTGAATCATGCTGTGAACACATGTCAGTCTAGCTAGTGTTTAGCCACTCATAACTACTCTTACAATTTATACCATAAATCTTACGGTTATTGTGCGTAGCCTACGCCTGCACTTTCGTTGCTTATGATTGTGGGAATTTGTAAGTTGAACTGAATTGCTGATGAGCAACTAACTAGACGTTTAAATGTCTTAAGAAATCATTTTTGCAGTGTATCTAGAGTTTCAGATTGATTCTAAGCAGTGTTACATTACAGGCATCAGTGCTGTGAACCTTCATCTGCGAAAGATCCTTCTGGGAAAGTTATGACACAGACAGCAAAGATTCATCAGAAATGCTGTGTTATCATGACATGGGGTTATGGTGGACACGTCAGAGTCGAACCCGCTCTGAGAACCACTGCTCATTTATCATGACGGGTTCGTTTAATCAAGACTGCGTGCCATTTTGACGTCAGTTCACTTCTGAGCTGTTGCCAATCCAGTTAAACACTCTGGAAAACACGACGGGATTTCTATTTGTCCGGGTGAGCAGCTCCAACTGAAGGTCATTTCTATGATATCATCATTATTAAGGGCTGATGATCGCTAAATGTGTGAAATAGACAAACTGGCCGGGGTGTGTTCCCTAAAAACATCTGTGTGTGTGTGTTTGTGATCGTTGTGGTTTGGCTTCATACTCTGAGCTCTACTGAGATGTGTTTGAGTCCAGGTTTGTGGCTCAGACCAAGTCTGGGGACAGCCTGCTATAAATCTGAGAAAACCAACATGTCCCCGAACCCCTCGTGCTCGTCACATGACCACAGCAGCCTGGTGAACCAGCACAATCCATTCAACCACACCAGAGCGTCACGGAAACACTCACCCTGTGACACCCAGTCAACTGTTCAGATACATATTAAACAACTCCAGCGACGGTTTGTGTGCACCATTCATAATGCATAGATTAAATTTAGTATGGATGAAACCCATTGTGCTGGATGAGATTCTATTCAAATATAAAGCTATAAAAGCACAGGATTATTACTGAGAACATGTATGTCTTGGTAATGCTATGATAATCTTTCAACTAAATACGAGTGTGTACAGTATGTGTGAATATGACCATTCAGTACCAAAACAATTTGTCCTTACTTGTGCTGCTTTTGTCCATTGGAAGACCAAGTAATTATTATATAATCAATTATTTTGAGAACAATATTGATTATTTACTACAATTACTCATGGTCTAAATAAACAAAAAGAACTGTTGATTTTTAAAAGCGTCATTTTACAGTCAGTCTTACTAAGCATGTGCTAAAATATAAAGGATTCCAAAGTATATTTATTTCAATAGAATTGAAGCTATAGACATTACTGCAGCTTGCTTTGCGCCCAAAAGCATAATAAATTGAAGTCCATATGCCATATTAATGAGTAACCATGGTTCCAACCACAGGTGAAGAGCGGTAGCTCCAACTACGTAAGATTGCTGCTTACGAATGTTTTTAGGAAACACTGAACCATTGAACTATGCTGGTAATGACGGATCCTGCGAACATACTTGCCTAATGATGCTTTTGACAAACACATTCCTGTTTTCTTCTCAGCTGTGCCATATTCTAGTGATAGCAGACCTCCAGCTGTTTCAACAGAGCTGGGAGCTTTCAAAAGTTAATTAACTTTGAGGAAAATCTCTACCGGTTGACAAATTTCTACTGGTTAATCGTGTCTACCGGTACATCGACCGCCCCTACATATAAATGTAGTAAAGTATTAAAAAGTGGCCAAATTCACTATAATTTCATGAATAATGTCACGGAATGTAGTTTTGAGAGTTTGTTTTAGGCCAGAACGTACTTGTTTAGACTTCAAGAATGCATTTTGTTAATAAAGAGAACGTCTATATGAAAATGTGATTTGATATTGTCTGAGACGTGAGCTCCAGAGCATCAGTCGATGTTTAGAAACCCGCCGAGAGCAGTCGTATCTCAGCTAGATCTTCTGGAACTTGCCTCTGTTTCTTTCTTTTGGTCATACCAATAATTTGAAAGACTCATTACCCCTTAACAAACTGCTGGTTAGTTAGACGAGTTCTTAAGACACGGTCTTAAAGTGCCTCTATGATGGATTTCTGAAAATCTTTCGTTCAGTGTGTAACAGCTGAAATGAATGAAAACATCCTGCAAAGAGTTATATCTGACAGTTACTGTCTCTCAAAAAGAACTAGTCGTTTCATGATGATGTCAAAATGAAACATTAGCATATACCACACCCACTTGTTCTTTTCGTTGGTCTGAAAGAAAACGCTAGTTCATTCTTCACCACTAGGTGTCACTTTTGGAGCGTTAAAAGCTCACAAACACTGCTTTAAATGGAAATGACCAATCACCAGAGGGATTTGAAAAAAATAATCAGTTGTTTGGGAGTTGTTCAAAAAATAAGGTAATTCCAAGTGCATTTTATAAGAAAACTGGCCTTAACCCCAAAACCCTTTGCAATGCACAATAGGCCCGAGGATGCATAAATGATGTCTTTTCATTTCTGGGTGAACTAACACTATTAACTCACACACAGACAACTCTCCTCTACTGACGCTGACATGTTGTGGAGAGCCTTCAAAATCAGTATTTTTTCATAAGTTTTCATGTGTTCACACCCAAATACGCCTTAATACAATAAGCAGTTTACAATAAAAAGCTAAACATGAGTACGACCACAACAAACTCACCCCTAAACCACTAACAGGAGGAAAACCTCCAGAGAAAACCAGAGATGCACGCTCTCCTAATTTGAGATGAGCCTGAAGGTGTTGTGACGGCGCGAACCGATGCTGCGGCCGCAAGACTGGGTCATTTTTTACTACTGTGGTGACATAAATTCATCCCTCTTTGTTTTGCTTGGAGCTTTTGTTCATAAAAACATATATAAATAGCCGAATAACAACGGAAGGAATTGCGTGGTCGCTTAATGCACTGCACATTAAAACATGACAAACAGAAGAGAATCAGTGGGTGAAAAGGAAAAATACCACCAAAATAGTGCTTTCTCTTTAGAGGAGCATCAGCTGTGACGTGAAAACCAACATAATTCAGCCCCCCAAAAAACGTATTACCAGAATTACTGTTAAAGGGTCATAGCACACTCTTATTTTCCTTGTTTCATCACCAGGAAGTCTAGAGGTTGTAGATTTTGCACCAAAAACAGTAATAGTTTGTTTTTAATGCACATGTTCCAGCAGCTCTGACGCTGATCAGACTTCAGAATAAATGCCTCTTCGGATCATTGTGTGTGTGTGTGTGTGCTGACCTGCAGGTGAAACAGAATACTGCATCTGCACAGGATATACTCACCTCTTCATGATCTGAATCTCTAAACTCCATCTCCCCTTATTCTTGGCGCTGAGCTCCTGTCGGCACTGTTTGATAGCGATCTGAACAGCACTTTCCTGCACACACACACACACACACACACACACACGCGGATATACCAACACATGTTAGGAAACATCATAGAAAAAAATAATGTTAGTTAAAAATAACAGAACATTGATGGTATCAGATGACAATATAGTGCTGTATTCAAGAAACCCAATCCAAGACCAAGACGTTTTAGGAGTTGAGACTAAGACCAAGACGAGACCAGCAATGCTCATCTAAGAGATCCACATTTATTGCCTGAGAAATGCCTTGTTTTTAATCATTAAATTCAACAATAAGACACTTACAGAGCTGTTACCAATCAGATGAAACTTCTAAACAACAAAACTCCTCTGTGCACTGCAGAAGCTGCATTTCAATTGGTACAATTACAAATGCATGAACAACGTTGAGAATAAATGTACAAAAATATGTTTTTAAGAAGGGGCGGGGCCACTATGGGGCCTCAACAGACTTCCAAAATGGCAAGCGATGTCCCACTTTGGAAACTATAGTTCTCTTCTTAAATATAAAGAGGTCAGATGAATGAAAGTCTGATTTTTTTAATGTTCATCCAATTTAATTTTGTAAGTTACTTTTCTTGCAAATTGTCTTACTATTGTTTCAAATGATTGTATTAGTCTGAAGTAACTTACAGTCAATGCAAAAGCAGCATGTGAACATCAAACAGCATAGCAATATAAAATTAAACCCTTGAAGCCTAAAGTAAGTTTACCTGCATATAGCAATAAATGAATGATAAATGACAGATGATAAATGCATAAATGTCTCTATGAAGAATAAAGTATGATGTCGCACTATAGCGAGATTCAGAGAGGAAATCAAAAAGGTGGGCCCATTTCCTTTTTAGCTTCCTTTAGTTAATTCAACTGTGCATGAGAGGAATTATGACGAGCGGTGACATCATGCAGAAACGGAGGAAAGCAAAAAACCCAATGCTATTAGGTGAGTAATAGAACATGATGCACTGCATTTAATAAACTCAATGACATCACATCCATGCCTTTATTTGCAGTGACAAAAAACTTTTCTGCTATTGATTTATTATGATTGATTATTCAAACCGGTCTCAGATCCTTGCACATGCACAGGTTCCACAGATGCACCAAACCACACTAGTGTCAGCGAGTGGCCACCAACATCCGCTTCACCAACGCCCTAACTATTAGTAATATGACATGCTGTCATACTACTGACCATAAAAAGGGGAGTGAGTCTGAGCTCAACCTGTGCTGGACAGGATGCACAGACAATAAAACCTGATCAGGTCCATCCTTGGGATTTTTTTCTCCTGTTTTATGGTCCTGCAGGTGAAGATGGTGCACGTGTTTTACTTAGCACCGGCACATCTCTCTATATCACTGACCCACAAAACAAACAGCAACTAATTAAAGCTGTTAATGTTTAATGTACTTGAGCATTCCTTAAAGAACACTAAACCCTCATGCTCAGTTAACCCGTGTGTGTGAATATATATCAGTTCTTAGGCAGTGAGTGATCATGAGGTCACCCCGATGACAGGAAGAGGGACACAGCAGGCAGATGCATTTCCTCTTTCTTGTGAACTCATTGTTAAAAGCTCATTGCAGAGAAAATGAAATAATGTGATTCTGAAGTGCCTCTATTTTAAGACTTTCACACACCTTCACTCAGGATGGGCTGGGCCGTTTACTGGTAGACCACCAAAAAAAAAAACTGTGAACCCAATTTGAGAAACAAACAAACATGATATGGGACTATGCTACTGAATCAACATGCTTCTTTATTTCTGCTCGTTGCCAAAGCAACATTTGTCATTTTTGTTTGTGTTTTTATATTATTTCGAGCAATCACATTTTTATGGTTTTTATGTTAATAATAATAACCCTGACTACAAACTTGAATTTCTATACATGTATAATTTTGCATAAATGCAAGCATAAATACATCTTATAATTATTATTTAGGAAAGTTTAACTGAACAAGTAACATATTTCATTCGAAACCAGAACATGGTTATTCATGTTATCCCTAAACTTACATAATTTCTGAAGCTATTTTCTTAGAATATTTTATACTTTCAAAGATAGCTTTCAAGTAACAGGTCTGGATAGGGAGTTGGACTTGTAACTCAAAGGTTGTGGGTTCAAGTCCCAGGTCCGGCAGGGATCCACTTATCTATGTGTTTATTACTTTTTTTATAGCTGCAGATTTCTCTTACCAAACCGCTTTTTCACTGAAGAAAGCATTATTATGGATTATGGACTCATATTTTAGCCAGAAGCAATGTTCTGAAACATCTAAATGGTGGATTGTTTTCTACAAACGCACATCTCTTCCTGTAAGTGATGAACTGGAGTGGTGTGGATTATTGTGATGTTTTTATCAGCTGTTTGGACTCTCACTCTGACGGCACCCATTCACTGCAGAGAATTCATAAAGGTGAACTACTTCCGTATCTTCGTTCTTATGAAAAAGGAACCATATTGTACCTTATTTTGCCAGAGAGTGACATTCCCAAAGCCTCCAGTTCCCAGTCGCTCCTTCAGTTCCCAGGGGCCGCACATCTGCGGCTGCATGGAGGGTGGACGGCTCATAGCGGGCCCTTGAATTCACTCACATACAAACCCTGCGGAGAAGAACAATATCAGTGCAAAGTCCATCTATACAACTAATGTTAAAAACACAGAGATCCATTATACAAGGCTGGGTGCACAATCCTTAGATTTGGTCCCACAACACAAGCAAATCTGGCATCCAAGGAAGAACTCATTAATAATAACAATGCATAAACTACTCCAAATTTACAATATAAATTGTAATATATGTGAAGAATTCAGATGCAAAAGTTAGCATTTCTTTCAGGCTACTATGTATAGATTTCTATGAAAATATTGGTACTTCTGAATGGGTCGAGGCTTGGATTTAGTGCAATTGAAGTTAAATATACTGTAATATGTAATAGAATAAATAATAATAATAATAGTAATAATAAAGTAATAAGTAATATACTATATATTTATAGTAAGTAACGTAAATAAGTCGGTCTGTATGTCCTAATTTAAACAACTAAAAAACTGTGTGAGGTTTAATAAAAAAACAAGAACATCAATTACTTTCTGTTTTACCTCGGTTGAATATTTTGTGTATTTGATGTCATTAAACACATTTTGTTGTTTATAATCTGCGCATCTTTGTTCTCGAGATCAGATCACTTTATAAAACTTTCATTAAGTTACTGTATTACCTCAAATATAAAGCTGTTTATTCTGAGTATATTGTATAATGCTATCAAGCAGCTCGTGTAGACTTTAACACATTTTGCCGTCATTAATGTGAAGTGATTTTACCTGTCAGATTTGATCTGATCTACGCGAAAACACAACCGCCAAAACACTTTTCTCCGCCTCAGGACAGATTACTCCTGCGATCTTTACACATACGCGGATTTCTTTAGTAAATAAAAGTTTTATGATAGTGTTTTGAAAGCAGAACAGCCTTGGGTTTCTCTACTTCCTGAAACTTTCATTTACCGTAAATATTGGAAAAATGCAAACCCGCCAAGAAACAGTCGGCTACTATACTCTACACATTACGGTACTAAGCGCAGAAAACTATACTAGACAATACACACACAATGCCTCTAAAAGAAGTCTGAACAAATTTCAATGAACAGGCTTATAATGAGAAGATATTTTAGTTTATAAGAAGTTCATATCTTTCTTAATTTCTTGAGATTGTCCTCAATTTGATTACAAAGATCCTATTTAAAATGAGCTGATCTAGACAACAACGTATCTCTATTCAATAATGAAATGCCTTTAGTTGAAAATGCAGTGTTTAACCTTGTTATTATACATTACTGACACTCAGTTTGATACTGTTCAATGCTTTGACACAATCCGTATTGATAAAAGTGCTATATAAATAAAGGTGATTGATTTATTGATTAATCTAGCTATCATTATCAAATTTCAGTAGCCTATCTTTTAAAAATTCCAGGCCAGGTTTCCACAAGCCAAGATCAAAGTTTGTAATGACATTTTCTAGTTTTAGTTTGAGTAATTCATCTTGCTAAAATTGTATTAGGCTACTTTTAGCATTTATAAAGTCTCAGTATAACTTTTTTCATGTTAAGTTATATTTAACAGATATGTCGTGCATTGTATAAATGCTCATTTCTTTCATTTCCTCCTCCATCTCTCAACACACTGCTTTGTCCTGTTGGCATTATTTCCTGAAAAAAGTGAGCTGTTGCTGATGACTTCCCATGGTGCCACCCTCCACAAGGACAGATTTACAGATTTAAGTTTCCTTTGTTTTGCTGTCAAAGGACTGACGTTTGAATATGTACAGATTTCTACAGAATTGTCGTATATTTATTGGGAGCAATAAACCTTGATAAAAATGTCAAGTATTATTGTTTGATTGAATACGCTTACAGAACACACCATCACCAGGTCACTGTCTCCCTTTTTCCCTCTAAATTTCCAAATAAAAGGTAGCTTTTATGGGTTTGTTCCTCAGAAACATTTGATGAGAGCCGACGTGTCCCTAAAAAGCCGCAGTTAGCTGAATGATACAGAAACTCTCAGATGTGACCAGTGGAAACATACCATCGCTGAGTAAATAAACAGCTAATAAATCTTCTTAATCAGATGCTCTTAAGAATCACGTTACCACATCTAAGAAATTCTAGGGGTCACTTGCGTAGGGCAGTTTGGTGACGGTTTGCTCTGGTCACTCGCTGATGTTCTGGTTTAAGTGACGAAGATGACGTGATGAACCGCCCCAGCTGCTCTCTTAATGTGTTTATAATAGAAGTTTCCTGTTAACTTTCATGATAGCATGAAACAAGGAGATAATCCTAGTGTAACATTATACAAATAATAAACATGCTTGAGTCACGTAATACTAACTCTTTGACTGTCACGAAGAGAACTACATGTATGACATAAAAGTTCTCTTTCTCTAGTTGACTAATTTAGTTTAGAATAAATGTGGCATTGGCTCATTGTTGGTTTAAAGACAAATTGATTGTAATGCTCCTTGTAGTGGTAGCCTGATAAAAATAATAAAGGTACTACATGACTGTCAGACTCTGTGTTTGGTGTCCTTTGTGTTTTTGTTCCCCTTGTGTCTTCCTTGCCCATATTTGGTTGCTCCTGTCCTAGTTTAGTTGATTATGTTTACTAGTGTCCAGCCGTGTACCCCATTGTGTGTTTAGTTCAACCTCGTCAGTGTGTGTATTTATAGTGCCTATGTTCTAGTCTATGTTGTCAATCCTTAAGTGTCAAACCCTGTCTACATTCCCGTTTCTGATTCACGGCCAGGAGAGCCATTCCTGAATCCAGTTCCTGATTTCCAGCCAGAAGCGCTGTTCCCGATTCCAATTCCTGATTTATGGCTGGTAGAGTCGTTCCTGATTCCAATTCCTATTTTACAGCCAGGAGTGCCGATCATGAATCCAATTCCAGAGTTACGGCCAGTATAGAGCCAATCCCGAGTCCGGTTCCTGAATCACGGCCAGGAGAGCTGTATCCGAATCCCTGATCCCGACTCATGGCCAGCAGTACCAATCCCGGTCCAAGAGTCTGCGCTGCAAGAATGCCCTCCAGAGTCTGCACTTCCGAAGCGCTTTTCAAGTTCAGGTCCTTCCTATGGACACCCACACGACCCGGGGCCCTTATTGCCTTTATTGTCAGCTAACCTCTCCAATAAAATTATTTGGGTGTGGGGGGTTACGGTCGTGTAAGTGGTGGGTATAGGGCCTCCCGAGTATTAAATATGGGCAGAGCTCAAGTGTTTGTTTTTTATATAAAAAGTTCTATTTATAGCAACTGTAAAAGCCACGAATAAACCTCAGGCTGAAGAAAAAGTAAATTCGCATCTGTAAAGTAGAATACAGGAGAAGAAAGTTAAACAATCTTCAGCAATAAAAAAACAATGAAGCACAATAGTTAGTTTTAAGTATGGATGAACTGGATCATCAAGCAAAGACATTGATGAATAAAATGAGATTAGATACATTTGTGTATTGAATTATTGCAGGTTTGCATCAGATTCTGAGTTTACCGAATCTGTTTTTTAAGAGTGAGATGAATTAATACACATTCACATTTATTCTTATGCTACACACACACAATCAGTCGCTGAACCAATTCACACAAACAACAGGTAAAGCAACTGGCAATATTACTCCATTTTCACTTAAAAAAGCAATGTCCCACAATCACACCGTCACTTAGTAATAGGAGCTGTCATCGCATAGTAAACGCAATTCTCTTTTAGATTTGCTTTCCCTTTCTCAGCTCTTCACCTCCACACCCGGGGAAAACCAGACCAAAACCCAAAGTGTTTGGAACCCATCTGGGTGTGTGACTGAAGTTAGGACGTCACAATGATTTTTCCTTCAAAACACACAAGCAACAGAATATATAAGTCCACATAATAGTGGAATGAGCTACTAAATACACCAGAGGTTAGTGGTTAGCAGCACAGGCGCCCAAGGTAATTTAGTCTCCTAATTGTTGTCTTAATTTTCTGCTGAGGAAAGCACAGTCTTTATAAAGTTTAATGGACTGACAGATGTACAGTGAAATTAGACAAACTTCTTTCTTGTTTTCTGCAAATAAAGCATTTTGTAATCATCAGAAACAGCTTTTAAGAATGATGTTTCAGTTATCATCAATTTCACATAGACTGTAATAAATATTTTATAAGTTATAAAAGCAAGTTTTACAAGAAGTCTTTTTACTTTAAATATTTCACTTGATGTGCATTTGTTTTTTTGCTTACGTTACACAATTTATGTCACAAAACCTTTAACTTCAACAATTAAATCACTTTTGTCAGATTGCTATGCGCTTTAACAGAAACCAAAAGTTGTTTTTTTTTTCTCAGCTCAGATTAGTTTCTGACAGGGAAAAATTTACCAGAATTGTCACTTTTCGTAATTTTTTTTCTTAGAATTGGTACAAAACGTATTTTTAAAGCGAAATTTAATTTTATATCGTTAATCTTTATTTTTTTTTACCAAGTTATATCTGGTTGTTTAACTTCAACAAAGGCTGAAATGTGAGCTAAAAACTGGGATTACTCTACATCCTTACTATATTTCCTTACAATAAGTGGCACTTGATATTGTCCAACAGCTCACTTCCTTGCGTACATGTCTACGTACCACATACTTAGATTACATCACTGATCTCATACTAATCGGACATTCCTCTCTCCGCCCCGCACCAACATCATCATCACCTCCGGAATAAATATCCTGAGATTCACGGGCTCTAGCACAGAGACACGGAGGAGACACGGAGAGACGCTTCAGCTTGGATTTAGACGCATTAACGCGCATTGAAGAGGAAGCGGAGTACAGAGCACTTGTTTCGAGAGGTGAGACGCGAACACTCGCTTTATTTCACATGTTTAACACTCGAAACACACAGAGCTGTCTTCATAGACAGCAGTATTTTGGGGCATCATAAGCACGTTCCTAGCCGGCACAGCTGTTGCAGGAAGACCTGCAAAACCGATGATGCCTAAAAATAATCCTGTCGTAGTACGCAGCGAACTGGGATTTGAGACACTAGCAAGTATGCATTTATTTTACCTAGGTTATATATGCTACAGGCGTGCGTAGTGTATGCATATCTGTAGCGTTCAGATCCAAAAGTACAGCCTGAAATGTTTCATCTAAAAACTGCATTTTTATCAGGCTCCTATGTTTACTGTAATGGCAGTGTAATTAATAAAAGTGAAATAACTGAAAATAAATATATGAATCTGATAAAAATGCTAATTTTAGAAGAAAACTTCACACGGCAACAAGAGGCTTTTGCCTCTGAACTCTTCATATATAAGCTATATATATTGACTTGATATATGTATATCAGATTTTTGTTTACCATAGCTATAATATAAACAAATTCATATAAAACCATACTTACTGGTATAATAGCAACAGTGAGACACTTCCAAAGAAACTTTGCAAACTTTATTTGCACAGTTTCCTTATGCAGCTATTTGATGTATTTAATACTTCACACTGCGATATCAGGTAGATTCAGTCATTAAATAATATAAAAAATTACGTACTAACTGTCATTTAGGTAAAATCTAGTAAGCTTATGTTATAGATTTAGTATAAATGAATGTGATTGTGCGGGTAAGACCTGTATGTATAATTTGTAAATGTTGCAGTTGTTGTCTTAGTAATATATTTGTACCTGATTTGAATGTTAAAGTCACTTATGATGGATGGTGAAACTCTATGTTAGGTTTTAATAAAACCAAAAAAAAAAGCCCTTTGTATTTTCACAGTCTATGTATAAATCCAGCTCTTACAGTTCTCAGACTATAGCTAATTCATCTTGGCTCCTTTAGGCTAGCGTGACGCAGATGCTCAGGAATTCATTATTCCCTCAATAACACTCGGCTGTGTGTAAATCCACTCTTATCTGCAGAAGTACCAAACAGCATGCTTGTACCGGCACTGCACGTCTAAAAACGTCATCCGCATGGGAGATACCAGGTGTCAGACACACTTGAACACTGCTCCTAATCTAAAAAGCATTGCAGAACTATAATCTACCAGACCAGAATGAGTACAAACCGCCTCTGGCTTTTAATAAGATCAGGGTTATAGTGTATGTTTGCAGTCAGCACATTCCCAGCACGCTCTAATGCATTAGCTCTGTGCTTTACAGACACTCTGCTGTGTTGGTCGTTTTTTGTTGGTTTAAGTCAGATTCCCCGAAGGCTGCTCATAACTCACCAGGTCTGCTTGTGCTGACGTTAACATGTTAGTTGTTTTCGCTTCAAATTGCAGGCAGATTCTCTTACCGTTCAGCTCTTGTATTTATCGAGCGCTTACAGATGGACAGATGCAGGACAGATAGACAGACTCTTAATGAGAACGTTGTGTGCGCCTCTCTTTCTCTCTGCGCGCGGTGACTCAGCTTCATCCCTTTACAAGCCTTTCGACTCACTCATCACGTTTGCTGTAATCTATTGCTCCTATTCTTCCCTCCCACATGTCTCTCTGTCTCCTGGACAATGGAGCACTGTTCTGGCTTTGGGGCCAAAAGTAAGGATTGGGTTTAATGCACACGAATGTGTGTGTGTGTGTGTGTGTGTGTGTGTGGATAACAAATGTTGCATGTTTTTGCTTTGCAACAGTGCAACAATTTTTTTCCCAGTTAAAACATCTTTTAAATAAGATTAGAGAAGTGTAAGGCTTGAATATTAAAGTGATTTGTTTTGTGAATTTAGAGATTGTGCCACCTGTTCTCGTTATTGATTTTGTATGTCTATAATGCACTGAAATCAAGACAAATAGTTATGCATTTGCTTATGTTCAAGATGCATCTATTGAATTTTTAGGTTGTGCAATGTTAATTCTCTGTATTTAAGGATGTTAATATATATTTGGCTGTAATCTAAAAGAAATGCTGTATAAATACTGTACGTTTGAAGACAGAAATACTCTGAAGTCTGAGCTTCAAGATGTTTAAAGACAAGATACTCATGTTTGAGGTTGAAGAAATTTGCAGGGAGAATTTAAGGTTAAAGTTTGAAGAGAAAATAGAGATTGAAGAACTTGTGAGAGTCTTAAAATTGAGGTAAAAGTTCATAGACAACAATATTCATAAATTTGAGGTTAAAAGAAGCTTGTTACTGAAGAGGCTTGAGAACACAATTCTCAAGTTTGAGATTGAAGAACACTCAAGTTAAGTTTAAGGAAGTTTGCAGTCAAGTTTGAGAAGGTTGTAGACAAAATACTTTTAAAGTTGAGGTTGAAGCCAGTGGTGTGACTCAGAAAGAGAGAGTTCATACTGACTCACGAGAGCTGCTGCACATTGTGAATGAGGTCAAATATTAAGAGAGGAGAACGGAAGGAAAAGGAGTTGAGAGGGAGAAAGAAAGAGAGGAAGAAAAGCGGGTGAGGTTTTACAGCAGTGTCATTCTGCAGACGCTCGGCTCGCATCAGGTCAGACAGATCCACTTGTGTTGTTGTCTGTGTGTGTGTGTGTGTGTGTGTTGTGGAGGGGCTCCTGTCTCATGGGTGTGTGTGTGTTTTCTGTCTCTCGTGTCAGCTGGCTCCATATGTTTCCTGCACAACATGCTCCCTGTAACGCCTCGTGCCCGCAATGAACATGCAACTAACCGCTGCATTAAACTGCAGGAGTGCTGACTTTATGCGCTAGTGTTTTTGTGTTTGCATTTAACTTAAAAGCAGATGTGTTTATTCTGTGAGTGACAAGAATGAAATGAGAAATGTTGAGTTTATATAGAGATATATATTAACTTTTTGTATCTTAGCACATTATTGGGATGCGTATGAGAAGAAATGCATGAGATATTACTGGGGGATTTTCTCTAGACAGAGCAACTTCTCCATTCACAATGGTGTTTATAGGAGAAGCAGTTGCATTTCATAGAAATCAACAGGTGTGTTCCTATTATTCACTCCTGGGGGATTTCCCACTTTAACCGTTGCTCTGAGGAGTGCTGGATAGACTGGTTAGGTTGTAGTCAAGTGTGGCAATGTGCATTGTTCTGTTCTTGCATGTTTTTTTGCTGTTGAAATGTTAAATACATTGTACATTAGTTTTAGTTGCATGTATTTCGTTGTCAGTGTGTTTTTAAATCCAAACATAGATTACTGTTAAATAATTTTTCCGTGTTCAATTTTTCAGATATTATTTGCCTCAGAAATACTTTTTTTCACAAGTCAAACAAAACTGTATCATCTGTGTTTACAAGGCACTGCAGGCAACAGAGACTCATAAACTTCCTGTCCAGCTTCAACACACACACACACACACACACACACACACGCTCACAATGGTTCAAAGAATGTCTGAGCATATTGTGTGCTTATGTGTGTGTGTGATGTGGTGGTTCATGACTAATTTTTTTCAGAAGCAGAAACTTTATTCTCTCTTTTGTGGTCCTTGTTAAAGTGCCTGTTCCACACGGGACTCTCACAATGTCAGACAAAAGAAAAACAGATCATGAAGCCATTAAACCCTCTCTTTATTTAGACTCAACATCCCACACATTACCACAAAACTTTGTTTCAAAGTGGAAACAGATTGTCATTGCATTTCTGCTGATGCCATGACACCAGTGTTATGTTAGTATCACTTTATAGTTTTCATTTTTCCATTTTGAGTTTTAAAGTTCTTCTTTTTATCATTTGTAAAAACATTTCTATATAGTATTTTACTCCCTTTTTCCAACATAAAAAAGCAAT
Organism: Enteromius thamalakanensis; assembly: GCA_032357475.1. Lineage (NCBI taxonomy): Eukaryota > Metazoa > Chordata > Actinopteri > Cypriniformes > Cyprinidae > Enteromius > Enteromius thamalakanensis. The sequence continues at coordinate 1,344,568 of JAUCMT010000154.1, read as the reverse complement.
GTCTGAGCAATAACATTTAATATAAAATGTTTGTTTTGCAGGAGTTTACAGAGAACCCTTCAGGTCAACATGAATTTATTACTAAACCTGCTGTTGCTGCTTTTTGCTCTATGCTGTGCTGCAGATCCTGAAGTAAGTGTTGTGTGTGTGTGTGTGTTAGAAAGAGGTTAGTGCATGATATCTGGATTAAACAACATTCTGATCTCTGACAGGTGCTTAATATCAGACAGAAGAGAGGCACGCGCACATATAGAGGTGAGTTTTATTCTGACCTATGTATGTATTGCATGTTATTTCTGCAGTAGGTCTATGTAGGTTATTGTTCTAATTTCCTCTATTGTTCATATTCACCCGTCCATGGATAGATAGTGGTGAAAAAACATTGAGTAAAGATTGTCTTAAGGATTCAGTATCATATTAATCAGCGTCGTTTGTGTCTAAATTTGTGTCTTAGCTTCTTCTGACTGTTACTAACCTTACTTTCACTAGCGTAACAGAAAATTAAAGACTGCAGTGTTACTCTATAACTAGCTTTTATCAACGAGTAGCACTGCAGTCCACCGAGTCAGATTCATTCTAATGAAAAATTCTATTAATCGTAGTGATTCGGTTCGTTTGAACATCTTATGTAATTAAAAGGATTTACAATTGATACAAATCCCACAATATATGTTGTTTTGTTGTTTCTTTTGATTCTGTTCCATACTGTTAACCTAAATGAGTTCGATCTTGATTAAATCGTGACATTGATTAAATCATTTTATATAATTTTTACTTTGACACATATGACTGTCAAAAGTATTTTTTATATGTATATATTTATTAAAACTAAAGAAACTGTAATAGCAGCTGCATAATGCGTGCTGCAAACAAATGCAGTCGTATCCTCAGTATGTCCATTAGGGGGCGCTATTTAAACAGGAAAAACATACGTCACACGCAGAACTTCAGCATTCAGGACAAACACGTCAGGATTGTGTTTTCTGCTCTTTGATTCCAGGATGAAGCACCTTTGTTTGTTTCTGTCCTCTTTGTTGATGTGGAGGAGAAGGCTTGAGTCATTTAATTTGCATCTATCCCTGACCACAACCATTATGTCTTGATTTCCATGTCATTTTGTGTGTGTGTGTGTGTCAGACTCTTGTGTAGAAGCTAATTCAGCTGCGGTCAGAGACACTGGGGTGACGTGGCTGCGATGGAAGAGTCAGAAAGTTGAATTCTGCCGCTGCACCGTTCGAGCAAGAATACGCTGTCATGAGATACCGGTGACCAGTGAGTGATCAGCATAAACATTTGTACAATAGACTAACCTTTTTTCTTTTTTTTTTAGTAAAGAACAATTTACTGTTTTATTTATAAAGTAATACATTTATATAAAGTACCCAATGTGTGTGTATTAGGTGTGCGGGTTTATGTGGTTTATGAGGACGCAAATTTGTATAATGACATGGGTATGACAGGTATTACAATATGTAGGTGTTTTATGAGGACATTTTCAGTGTCCCCGTAATTCAAAGGGCTTAAAAAAACATACTACTGTAAATGGTGTTTATTTTGAAAATCTAAAAGTGCACAGTTTCCTGTAAGGGGTAGGTTTAGGTGTAGGGTCAGTGTAAGGAAATACCACATACAGTTTGTCCAGTATAAAAACCTTTACGCCTATGGAGAGTCCCCATAAATCACAAAAACCAACAATAGTGTGTGTGTGTGTGTGTGTGTGTGTGTGTGTGAGAGAGAGAGATGCCTCAATAACAACTGAATCATAATTTTGCATTATCTGTAGCCTAATAGTAGCCTAATTCAGATCATACTAAAACAGAAAAAAAATAAAAAATGAACAAAAAAACGAATGATTTAATTGTGTCGGTTTTATTCAATTGATTAAAGTGACAGTAAAGACTTATCTTATTTTTTTTTTTAAACATGGAGCAGAACAACTGTTTTCAACATTACTACTACTTCTAATAATAATGTTAAATGTTTCTTGAGAAGCATATCGGCATATTAAAATGATTTCTGAAGGACAATAAATAAAGTACATATTAAAACATTCAAAAAGAAAACAGTTATTTAAAATTTATATATTTTTACAATATTTTGTATAAATTGTATACTGTACTATTATTGCATCCAATTTAATTTACATATGTGATTTTATATAATGTAGAGCATATTAAATGCAACAGCAAAGTGCATTTAAATGTTATATTGGTGAAAATAAAATGTCAAAATGTCGGTGAAATTAAAAAATACCACTGTATGAAACTTTTGTTTTGATTTATGAAAACCAAATAAAAATGCCTTTTTGAAAGAAAGAGACAGAAAGAGAGAGACATTTGACACTAAACCTTTGGCAAAAATATTGATGCATGTTGACAGGTTCTAATAATAGAGCACAGAGTACAATAGAAGCATCTGTCAACTCAACACATCTTTAGTAACAGACTAAAGACCACGCAGTCCTTTTAAAAAACAACTTGAGAAACATCACAAAAAATAGAGCAGTCAAGAACAAAAATCAACACCTTGTGAAGAATAAGAAGCTTGGCTGGCCTTTAAATATCGAGCCATGCCTGTCAAGACTACTCTTAAATAACACCCGCACGAGAGAAACACTGCTCCATCTACCATGAACAGCAAATGAACTCGTTACATTTCCTAGAATGGATGTACACACATAAATAAAAAGTGCTGTGCAAATCAGAAAGCGGTGACACAGCAGAAGGCTGGAGAGTACACATGTCATGCTTTCAATCACTCTCAGCTCTCCATTGGACACGGAGTATCAGAAAAAACCTCAACGCATTTCATAACGGAGCCAAGTATAGATTAACAAGATCAGCCTGAACCCCATGGTAAGAACATCCTAAGAGAATTTCAAACTAAAACTAATTTAACTCATTCAGTAGCTTGAGTTCTTCAATTCATTTCAACATTTATGCAACCAAGTAAAACTGTTGCCATTAAATAAAAGAGCAATGAATTAAGTGCTCATATTTATTTTAGCTGTTAGACCTTCGCTTAGTAGAATGCAAGTTTATTATTTTAGGTTTATTTTTTTTGTGATAATGTATTATTAAAATAGGCTAAAAACAAATGTATAATCATTACTATTACACTGAAATCCTATACATGTATTACTTTAAATGATGTAATAAATGATAAAGTTGAAATGCATTTACCAAAGAGATACAGATTTGTTTGGTTGGCTGTAAAAGCTCTGCTCTAATTGCAGTGTTCAAACTGTCCAAAAATGCAACATTCATTATAGTCAAGTAGATTTTATTTGCATACAAATACATTTTCACAATACACATTACAGAATAATCATGATGTCAATGTTAAATACTATGAGGTCTAATTTTAGAGTAGTTTATGATGAGTCAATCAGTTGAGATTTGCTTTACAGTATATAATAAAACTAACATTTTAAAATTAAAAAGAGATGCCATTTGATTTATTGTGGAAGCTGCTACGCTTATTTAAGTGTAAACCGTTTTGTGAACCAGCCATCATGTATTATAAGCATTGTTTGCACACGAGCTGGAAGGAGCAGCTAAACGATATGAAAGATGCCTTTCGCCGTGTCTACATGCGGAGCTGTGGGTGAGCATATCCCGCTCTGATCTTACCAGGGCTGGACGGGGGCCGACACGAACCGCCTGTCTTCCTTCTGGCATGGCTTTTATAGTCCATCTTTATTCTCAATTCGCATCCAACCCAGTCTTATGCCTCTTTTCATAACTTGAATGCACTCCAGCGCTTCATCCATTGATACTGTGGGAATTCTACACCGCTGTAATCATATTTCACATCGAAGCAGAGCCCTCCCACTGCCCAAGTGCTGTCAGTCAAAACACACACACCTTCAAAGACCAACAGATCAATGACCGTCACCAGCGGCAGAGGATATGACTGAGAATGTGAAGGGGAACTGAAGGGTTAGACAGAGAGAGAGAGAGAGAGAGAGAGTGTGTAAGTGAGTGAGAGAAAGTGTGTGTGTGTGTGTGTGTGTGCGCGCATGTGTGTTTGAGTGTGTGTAAGAGAGAGAGAGAGGGAGGGAGGGAGAGGTGGGAACACTTGCTGACGGTATCATGTGGGGGTCACAGTGCAAACAGTAGAGATATTACACATACGCGGTGTATAGTTACGTGCAGCGGGGGTCAAGGGGGGGTCAGGGGGTTCAGGGAGAAGAACAAACCAAGACTGGATATTTCAGAGCAGTCACATTTCACAGCTGATCAGTTCAGCATCTCAGGGCCCATTTCAACACGTTGATCCGTAAATGAATTATTAACATGATGCACTGTGATTAATCAAATTAATTTGGTATTAATAGTGGCTGTTAAAAAGCATGCAAACAAACTGATTTTGAAATAAAAATTATATTAAAATGAAAACCATTCTTTAGTACTAGGTGCTGCTTTTGGAGCAGTAAAAAAATGGTTTCCCCCGTAACTCTGCAAACAAACCGGCACAGTGTTCAAAACTCAGATTCACCGCAGATTAGTAACATACAAATAAGGTAAAACATAAATGCATATCATAAGACAAGTGTTGTTAGTGTTGCATCAGTATCAACCTGTTGTTGGGGACTCTTAAAACCAAAATATTGACCGTTTAACTACTTATAATATGGGTACTTTTTAGTAATTTTATTTTTTTTTTAATTTTAGCTACATTTTTATGAATTCGTTTGACTAAATTAACTAATTTAATTTTTAATGTAATAGCTTGCAATTAATTTATTTTAGCAAAATTTGATTAAACTAATTTAGTTGGGGGGGTTGAGTTGTGCGGGTGTGTTTTTGTTTGGTTGGTGTACACTAATCTAAAAGCGCCAGTAGGTGGCAGCCCAGCCCTGTCTTTTTCAAATGGTAAATTTAAAAAGGGTTGATTCATTCAGAAACAAAGCATATGATTGGCTGCTTCTAATTTCAAATACTCCCTTGTGTGAGTACTTAAAATAAGTAGTTACTTTGCGAACCAAGAAGTACGAACACATGACACATTGTCACATGACCTACCAGTGTCAGCTGTGACACATCACAGCATTCATAAATCCTCTCCCTTGGCCTCATGGGATGATAGAGTGTCCATTGTATGCACACTACAGAATAAATGTATTTTTCTGATGCAATGTTTGCTGTAAACTCATTTTGCAGAACGCTCTAAGAAACCCTCCACCTCCCCCAGCACCACTTGTCTAGATCAGATTTATGTAAACATATTCATGAAGCAGCAGCAGCAGCATATCTGACTGCTCACAGCAGTGCGTCTGTGTATAATGCCACTAGTAAGTATATACTTGCTCCGTAGCAGCATGAACTGCAGACCTAATCTGCCAGGAACAAATTTAGTACCACTGTCATATCCATTAACATACTTAAGCTATTTTGAGATTGAAATATTATATATTAATTGCTTTAATGGAACCATATGAATCATATTCTAGCACAGAGGAACCATTCTCACTGCATCCAGTACTGTAGGAAACCTGCTCATTTGTTATCTAACCTGCGCAATTCTGGACTGCACATATTACAAAATATCCTATAAAAGTGATAATGAATAATGAATGATATTTCATGCTAAGATTATTTTTACTACAGTTGCAAATTAACTAGAAGTCATGAACATTCCCAGAAAATCATTTAATTCTGTGTTGAAAAATAAAGTGGATAATCAACCTTTAGAGCATTAATGTTAACCAGCAGTAGGTTACTAATATATATATATATATATATATAACCCTGTGATTTTGCAAATTCTCTTACTTAAAAGTCATACGTGTGATTTCCAGATTTTTCTTTTTAGATTCTGTCTCTCACAGTGAAAATGCACCTATGATGAAAATTGTAGGCCCCTCTATGATTTCTAAGTAAGAGAAATTGCAAAATCACAGGGTGATCAAATACTTATTGACCTCACAATATATATATATATGTATATATATAAGGGTTGTCAAATGATAAAAAAATTTAATCAAATTAATCAGAATTTTCAGTGGATTAATTTGGATTAATCACTAATTGCAACTACGCCTGAATTTAGACCAAGAACAACGCACTGTCGCTTTAAATCACCGTAAGCGCCGCAGCAAAAATATACTCGACGCCGAAACTATCGCACACGGCACTGACGCTTCTGCTCTACTCTTGCTACGCGCTGCCGCACCGCCTTGACCAAAGCATTCGCAAAGCCGCTGTCAGCAAGACTCACTGTTACACTTTCCTGAGAAATAATTTTTAAAACTGTGCACACGTCAAATGCGTTAAAAAAAATTTATGTAATTAACAAGAAAAAATAATTAATGTTGTTAATGCATTCTTTAGAAATGTTGGCCCATATTGATAGGATAGCATCTTGCAGTTGAGGGAGATTTGTGTGATGCACATCCAGGGCATGAAGCTCCCGTTCCACCACATCCTGAAGTTGCTCTATTGGGTTGAGATCTGGTGACTGTTGGGGCCATTTTAGTACAGTGAACTCATTGTCATGTTCAAGAATCCAATTTGAAATTATTCGACCTTTGTGACATGGTGCATTATCCTGCTGTAAGTAGCCATCAGAGGATCACACAAAGGGATGGACATGGTCAGAAACAATGCAAACAAGGTAGCCCTTGGCATTTAAACGATGCACAATTGGCCCTAAGGGGCCTAAAGTGTGCCAAGAAAACATCCCCCACACCATTACACCACCACCACCAGCCTGCACAGTGGTAACA
>JAUCMT010000154.1:1302828-1322506 GCA_032357475.1 Enteromius thamalakanensis | reverse complement strand
CCGTGAGATATTTGGCATGCTAAATATCTGGACCTGTCGGCGATTCAGAATCATGCCGTGTGAAATGTGTTCTGACTAAATAACTTTGCGATTACCTACAGCCAATGAGAGAGCAACATCCAGAGCAGCGGGAAGTTGGGGGAGGAGTTATAGAAGGTATAGAAGGTAATTATCTTCATCCATAATCTATTTTCGTTGCAAATGAGGGCAAGTGCATTTGTATGACAAGCTTATTTTGCTTGCAATTATTGTTAATAATAATCCCAGCCTCACGTGAGAATTCCGGTCTTGCACAGTTGATCTCGCGTTGTCTTCTCGTGTGTGTTTGCAGTGACAAGTTGTTGGCGATTCTTCTTATTTTAAAGTCATGCAATGTGAAACCCCCTGTCGTCAATCTATCATACAGTGTGAACACAGCAGCGACTGAATGATACCCCAGATAGTCATGCAGTATGAAAACATCTGTGACATGACTGCTTTGAAAATCATGCAGTCTGAACTCTGCTTAAATGATTCACCTGTTTTGCAAATACTTTCTCTTGCTCTCTCAAACACACATGCTACTTACCAGCCTCATATGCAAAATTATGGGATATTTGCCTTCAATCCTTACAGGACAGAGCTTCCATATCAACTGAATGCCTCATGCATTGTTCAAGTCCAATTATTTGTATTTATTTAATGGATTATATGGTAAATATTTTTGAACATAGAAAATAATTAAACATACAAAACAAACAGAAACCTTCCCAAAAAACAAACTCAGATCTCACTTTTCGTAGTGTGCATCAAACATACACTGCTTGGGTTTATATTTTTTTATATTTAAGTTTAAATAAGTTAGATGTTTGTATCAGCAACTGCAATGTTGCAAAGTTCAGTGAGATTATATTCATGTCTGTTCTGTCTCAATCACATGGTGATACCGGCTCAATTCTTGTGACCTCAAAAGAGTAGATGTCGTCATAGCTTCTTAAGTAATTCTCCACCAATTTGCCAACCTGAGAAAAAAATGCAGGAATTAAGAAAAGGCCAAGTGCAGAAGATGTGTTTTAATGGCTTAGAAAAACAGCAATAATGGAGGATTTCTAATGAGACACAAAATAGATAACCTAAAAAATTCAGTTAAAGTCGTGTAAAGTCAATATTAAATTTGTGTTCTGAGTGAGTCACACCACAGAAAAATGTGTTATTAACCACCCAGCCAAATTTGAATGTTAAAAAACATGAATTAAATAAAATAAGGTATAAAAATCTTGAAAAAATAAGCTGTCCTGTAGTATCTTACGGTAATGATGGTCTAGGCTTTTACATTTGCCAAAAATTTATTTTTACATTTTTGAAAAACAAACAAGCAAACCTATCCCAGATTAAAAAACTATGTTACACATTATTTCCTATTCAAAATAACTAAGTAACGCAATATTGTAGTGCATTACTTTTAAAAGTAACTTTCCCCTTACATGGTTTGTAACTAGATTAATATCACCAGCAAAGTACATTGTCAAGACAATCAGTAACGCTCCTCTTACCTCGAGCAGTGCTGCCTGACGATCAGCTTCAGTGGACGACTCCTCGGCCAAAACCTCCACCTCCAGATTAGTGAGCAATGTCAGAACATCTGTGAAAACAATGATGGAAATTGATAAAGCAGTGAAGATAAAACTTGACCGAAACATTGATATACACAGAAACACACACTGGTGAATTACCTTTGGGTGGGTTTGGACTGGGAATAAATGGAGGCAAAGGACTGGAGAAGAATGGGGGGGGAGATGAAGGAGAAGTAGTGAAGTTAAACGGAGGTGATGCAGTGAAGTTAACTTGAGGTGATGCAGATGTGGCATTGAAAACTATACGGAAAGTTAGAGATGATTGCAATTAGCTCAATGAACAAATCTGAATTTGCACAACTTCCATCTATGACAGTAAAACATGTCAGGTAATGTAATTTCATAGAAAATATTACAGCATATGCCATACTGAATTAATCACATGAACAAACAGGAAAAACTCACATAATGGCATCTGAGAAGTTGCATTTGTAGTTGCATTAGGCATCGTGTTGGTTGCGTTGGGTGCTGTGTTGGTTCTGTTTGGCAACATTCTGGTTACATTGGACACAGTGTTGGTTGCGTTGGGTGACGTAGTGGTTGTGTTGGATGCCAAGTTGGGTGCTTTGGGTGATGTAGTAGTTGTGTTGGGTGATGTAGTAGTTGTGTTGGATGGCAAGTTGGGTGCGTTGGGTGATGTGGCGGTTGCGTTGGGTGATGTAGTTGTTGTGTTGGATGACAAGTTGGTTACGTTAATGTTAATGACACTGGGCAAAGAGGAAGTAGCATTGGATGACGTAGAATTTGCATTAACTGATGGGGTACTTTGAGCTGTGGAACGAAAAAAAAAATATTTTTAAGCAATCAGAAAATTTGAAATATGAAACATTTTTTCTGAAAAACCTTTTTAGCAATGAATTATCATTCAATCTTTCAATTTGTTACAAATACATGAAATCAAAGGTGGATCTAATTTTAGAATAAAATTTGTATCAAAACCTGACACGTTACCTGTGGTTAAAGAGCTGATTGAGGCAAGCAGACAGCCGATGAGCAAAACAACGCGAGCCATCCTGCAGATTCAGTGTGTGTTAAACCTCTGCTAGTGATGATCGGACTTGCATCTTCTTGTTTTTGTGCTCCAGATTGTTTCCAGAGTCCACCCCCCTTCGCCAACACACAGATATAAGTAAAAGATAAATCAAAAAATCTCTTCTTGGCTAATGTGCATGACTGATACCTATTTACCTTGAAATACTGGTTCCTTCTAAGAGGCGATTACAGACGCTGATTAATGTCTGATTAAGATTTCCAAAGTGTGACTCTGATAAATAAATGCCTTATTTTACGTTTTTGTTCTTAATTCAGATCATGTTATTTCTCACCTTTATGTCGTTCCAAACCCGTACAACTTCATGATCGGAGCACAAAAGGTGAATTTAATAAAAGTGTTAAACTCCAAATTGAAAGAAAATCATTCTTTCTTCTTTTTTTGAAAAATATTTACACTCATGCTATTTTTTCCATTTCTTTAATAGCTCTGAATTACAAAAAGTGTGAGCGTTGTCATTTTTTACTGAATATCTTGAACTGATTAATTAAACAATGCATTTAGTTTATTGAAATTGTCAGTAAAGACATTTATAATATTACAACTGATTCTATTTCTATTTATGTTGTTTTGAACCTTCTATTCATAAAAAACAAACAAATAAAAATGTGAAAAAGTCTTACGGTATCTACAATAATATTCAGAAAAACACTGATAATGATCAGAAATGTTTGTTGAGAAATGGTTTCATGTTTTCAGTATCATGTGACACTGAAGACTGGAGTAATGATGCTGACAATACAGCTGTGTATTACTGGAATAAATTACTTCTTAAAATTCATTCAAATAAAAGTGGTTCTTTTAAAGATTAATAATATCATAATATTGATAATATAATAGATATAAAATATGTTTTTTCATGTATTTTATTTGTAAAACCTTTTTTCTTTTCCAAACAAAACACCCTGTAACATATTATGTGAATGAAATAATACAATATAGCCTAAATGTTTCCTCAGCCACCCTCTAAACCCATACATGCATGAAAGTAATCGCAATTTAAAAACAAAAGTAGAAACAAAAACCATTTCAGCTAACCATTTGCTTTTATTTGTCCCGTCAGCACACAATAGAGAGACAGAAGGGTACAATCTATTAAGCTAAGCTTTAGTATAATGTAATCTGTGCATCACTTTGAGTCCCTTTTCCTGTATTTTTAATCAAATAAAAGCAGCATTGGTGACTTTTTCAAAATCAGTAAATCTCTTAGTATCCCCAAAATATTGAACCTAGTTCACTGGAAGCTGATCCAAACCGATCCAAATGTGATTTATAAAGTCATTTAGATCAGTATAAATAAATATAACTACTATCATTTTAGTCATTTATGTATTCCAGATATGCAAGACTTTATCATTTAGAAATCTGATGTAAAGAGTTACAAGGAAGTTATTTGAGCTGCTCATGCGGGTTTAACGCAAGAAATTCGCTTAGATATTTTCAGAAGTACATATCTGCAGCTACGTTGCTTGTTTTACTTGCTCTATCAAAATCAAAGGTGAAATTTAAATAGCTACAGTTTCACCAAGCACTATTATAGAGAAACATATAACAAATAATGTCTTAACTGTACAAACCGGACCTTTTAATGGTTAATACATGTGTGTGATGCTGTTAGATCTTCAGTGTGTTCACACTGCCATCATCTGGTTGAGCTCGCTCAGGAAACTGATCGCCAGGGTTTGGAGACATTTATAGATTGTGATGTTCTGTCTTATGTCATCAAGCTCTGTTCCTCTGAAAGGCTCGATAACACTTCTTCTTTCTTTCACCTTGCTGTCTGTGGTCAGATGCTTCTAAATCGCTTTAGTAAACACAGAGCCAGTTCAATGTCTTTCTGTTATTAACAGGGATAATCAGCTACCTGCTAAATCATCCACCTGCTATGCAAATACTCAAACACACACGCATACACCTCCAGCACGCTACTTACTGGACTCAAATTCAAAGTTCTGGGAGATTTGCATCCAAACCTCACAGCAGAGAGCTTCCTGATGAACTGCGCACCTCATGCATCATGGTAAAGTTTTTCTATTTAGTTCATATTTAGGAACACAAATAGAGATGACAGTGACATGTTATTGGCGTTTGCGTTGGTTTTAGATGCTACAAATACTTTTTTATATGTAACCATAACTGTAATCATATTCTGAGGTGGCAACATCCAGGCACTTATTACCTGGAATTGATGTCAGATACTGTCCACCTATGCTTTTCAGAAAAGTTAGATCATTTCTACATTAGAATTTGGGCTTTTCTGTTTTAACTCACTGTTTCAGCTCCTCATTCGCCGTAAATAAAGCATCACATTGTTCTCTGTCTGGAGCATTTGAACCAGCGATCTGATAAAAAACGGAAAACGACACTGTTTCAGCTTCCTCTTATCTAGTCATTACAGTTACGACACTATTTAGTTTCAGCCTGTCAATATATGCTTATTTTTTGCACTTTTGTTTTAAAGATTACATTCATTTAATGCCTTAAACTAATTATATTTGTCTCTTAACCTTCAGTCAAAACATTACTAAAGCCGGTTGTATGAGTACAAAATAGCTTTTATAAATGAAATAGTTTGGTAACTGCTGTGATGTATGTGTAGCAACAAAAGAGAAGTGGATAACAATGACCTACTGTATTTGTCTGTATGTATATCTAACCAGTATAAGCAGTCATGGGATACAAATATGCATATATTTATATTTCTCATATTACATATAGTGAAACACCAACACCCTAAAGAATTTCTGCACGCTCCATCCACATGTATTTACATAATCTTTTAATATCGGGCAGTGTTTAACAAAACCAGGCAGCAAAGATCAATGCATATTGTTCTCGGTAGACTTTAAACTTTGAGTCTTTGTTTTCTTTATTTCTAGAGTTTCTTTGGGAAGTTGAAACCATCTCTACTGTAAGTACTAAAGTCATTTCCATCAAACTTTAAATGTTTATCTTCTAAATCTTGCATAACTGTCTAATTTACCTGTTATTCTTCTTCTTTACAGACATAGCGGACCACCAGCTCCACCCAGGAGAACAGGTGCTTTAATGATATCATGCTGTACCTTTTAGCATACTGCAGTTAAAAATGTAATACATTAATTATTTAAAGTCCAAAAATATATGTAGCTTCTAAATTAATTTGAGGATATATCTACTGCACTGTATAAGAATAATATATGTTTGGCAGAACAGACGAAAACAAGGTCAAACAGCGGTAATTGTGTAAAATATCATTAAAATGTTAATAAATACAGTCTACAAAGAACACCTCAACCAGACCTTTTAAAAGGCAGAAAAGCTGGTTAGTCAAATTAGCCGATACATTGATTTTAAATAAGGGATAATGTAGATCCAGCAGGTTAAATTTTAAATAAGGGATAATGTAGATCCAGCAGGTTGTTATCACGTAATAAAGCCTGAGAAGCTGCCCGGTGCGAAGCAGACATGGCTTCTTGCCACAAAAGTAAATAATTTGTCATGAAACATCGATCTGAGTTGAAATATTTTACTAATCGGTGCATCCAGTATTGACAGCAGAAAAGTCTAGGTCTAGTATAGATCTCTGCAGCAAGGTAAAGGGAGTTACCAAATCTGGGCGTTTTTAAACGATGTTCCTCATTGATTGACGTCATAGTGAGGGTAGCCCACTTTTGCCCTACAGAGACCTTAATCTCGGTGTAGACACGGTGTAAGCCGCAAGATGCACCAAACTGTCAGCGAAGGCGTAGTGATACGTATAATTACGAAATGGATGTTCGCACTGCACTTTTTGCTCGAGTGACTTCGGTGAGCTGCAGAGCAAAAGTGGGCGTTTCTCAATTTCTGGGCGTTTTCAAATTGCTGGGTGTTTCTCAGCCATGCTGATCAACAAATGATCCCCTGAACTACCCCTAAACCTACCCCCACTATGACGATAAAATCAGGTAACATGGTGTAAAACGCCCTGATGTGGTCACTCCCATTACCTTTTAGACCTATACGCCTTATTAATTGTAATTTGAAAACGAGGCTGTGAGGATAGTAGCAGACCAGCAGCATTCACTATGGCCTATAGTTGTGGCTCGCTGACAAAAGGCATTCAATCGAGTCATTTTGAAACATCTAGACAAATAATATAAAGGGAAGAAAGCTGAAATAAATGAATATTTGAGACACAATAGGTTTGTAGTTCACACACAGCCACCGTCTTGTTGTTGAGATTTCCTGTTTATCCTCACAACCTCGTTTTCGTATCAAAATGGCAGCAGGCTGAATTAAGGCATATACTTAAATCATACTAGGGCTGCAACTAACAATTATTTTGATAATCGATTAATCTGACGAAAAATCGATTATTCCACGAAGCCGTGTAATAACCATAACCCGGATGAAAAGGCTTTGGAGGATCGGCTTTCATTATTTACAATGACACACACTGTCCTCCTAGATCAAGCAAGTTCACAACTTATTTAATGGCATTTTTGTCTCTCGTACATTAAGTGCCCAGAAAAATGTTTCAGAACAAAGCTCAAAGCTGTATAAAATATGGCGCTGACCTTTTGGCCGTCCTCGCGCAACGCGCCATTTTTGGTCACTGTCACACTCTTTCTCGTTCTGTCACCACAAAGTGCTTTAATTAACAGAAAACCGCAAGATCACCAAAGACACAAATGATCAAAACACATGTCCTGTCAAATGCTGGTGTTGAATTTCAACTCAATTTCCCAACATGCACCGCGGCATGAATAAATGATAAATGTACTGTATTAATGTTATTGTTTTACAGTTTGCTGCATGTTTGTGATCGCAAGTAATTAGGCTTCTTGTCGTGACGATTATTCAATTATTGTTGTTGCATTCAAAGAATAATTTATCCTGCTTTTTATGCATTTAATCTTGTAATCTTCTAGTAATAGGTTTGTCTCAGTCTGATGTTCAGAAATTTTAAATGCATTATATTAATGATCGGTAGGACTTACATATTTTAATGCGATCAACTTTTCAATACTTTGTAGATAACAGTTCGGGATATGGCTGGCCAGAAGGGGAATTTGTAAGTACTGTGTGAATATCATTGGTCTAAACACATATAGACACACAAAAGTTAAAGGTGTGGGAACATTCATACTTCCCGTTGTGTCTCTAGGAGGTATCACTTCCCTTACTGTACAATTAGATAACAGCTGATTTTTGTGAAACACTTTCAGGATGTCATCCTGATGAGCATCTGCTGTTCGTCAAACATGTAAAATATTTGAATAAATACTCGCATTACAATAGCATTTTCTCAGAAACTCTCAACAAAAAATTGTTGGTGCACCACATGTTGGGAATACATGCATCGCTGTCCTTGAATAGTTTTTTCTTGACCCTAAGATCTGAATCATTTTTAATGTCAACATCAGTGCATATGACAATGTACCTCTCATGACTCATTTATAAATGCATGCACATTATAACAGTATAAAAGATCAATCTCAACCATTTTCAGGATGATGAAGATGGTGATACATATGAAGCTCCACCATGTGACCGTCCCACCGTTAAAGTCCAACAGCGCCAAGTAGAGGAGAATGTTTACCTGGGTATCTATCTATCTCTCTTTCTATCTCTCTATCTGTATTTAATAATTATGTAATATAGTGTTTATTTTTCTCAGGCTATCCAGATCGAAACCCAAACCCTGTTATTCCCAAAAGACAGGCAGCACCGCCGCCACGACCGGCCAAGATCACACCGATAGGGAAGAGCATGGTAAAACTTCTAAATTACTGCAACGTCTGTGTTTTAGCCTTTATTGTGAGTTTAATTTTTATCAGCTGATTCACTACTTTTTCTTCTAGAAGCCAGAGCCGCCTCACGACCCGGAGGAGTTTTACATCGACCCCAACGACAGCAAACGTGAGTGTCTGAAAACAAGCTCAAAAATTCAGAAAAGAAAGAATCCGTTTTTGATGATCAAATATTATTACACTTTTATTACACTTTAAAAGAATCACATATTAAGAATAATGTATTCCTGTATTGCCAGCATCATTACTCCAGTCTTCAGTGTCACATGATCCTTTAGAAATCATTCTGATTGGATGATTTGCTGCTTAAGAAACATTTCGGATGATTATCAATGTTTAAATAAGTTATCTGAAGTGATTATTTTTATTTTTCAGGATTATCTGATGAGTGAAAAGTTGAAAAGAACAGCATTTATTAGAAATAGGATCTATATATAAACATCTGTACTGTCCCATTTGACTATTTAATGAATCCTTAATCAATACAAGTATTAATTTAATTTAAAACAATCTTCAGAGAAATATGAATGGCCTAGTCTACAGTTAAACTCTTGAACTTTATATTTTCTAGCTCCTGAGGTAATACGCAAAGATAAACCTGGTAAAAAAGCCCCACCTAAGAGACCCCCGATGAGACCTCCACCGGCTCCTCAGCAAGACGAAGGTCATTTCAACACTATATGTTCACGGATATTTATATCAGACATTACATTTGATGACACAGTACGTTTAGTCACTGTCCTCTTTGACCTTTCCAGATGTTTACTTGGACCCAAATGAAGGGCAGGTAAGAGCATCTAAAATGAATTAAGAAAAAAAGGTAGTCATTCTTGTCAGACATCAAGATCACTTTAATTTCACTTTATATTTGATTCTGTCAGGATGATGATGATACCTATCTAGAACCTGTAGCAGGTCAGTGCTCCACGTATTCTTAACTTAAAATGATTTTATGGAATGATAAAGTGACTTCTCATCTCATTTGTCATTCATTATTTTATCTCCTCCAGAACCTCCGGCGCCCCGAAGCCAGGCCCGTATGCCATTGCCTCCTAAAAACGTCGGACGAGACCCCCCACCAATGTATGTATGTTTGACTCAATCAGGGCTATTATTAGTGGTAAACGGATATGGTTTTTTTTTGAAGGCTGATGCCGATATCTTGGAAAGCAGGGTGGCCGATATCCGATATTAGGCCGATAATCACGCGGACAGAGAACACATGATCAGGATACACACACACACACACACACACACACACACACACACACACTTCATAAGATCTCAACTAGATTCCACTAAGTTTTAAGGTTTTGTGAATTTAATTGTTCATTAGTCATTCAGAACATTTGTTTAAATAAACCTTTATATTCATCAGTATGTATCTTTTTTTCAACCCTGTCTAGAAATCAGAATAATCACACACATTTTTTTGTTAGGCAACCAATCAGATCATCTCTGTAGTGACTCTTATTTATTAAACTTTGTTTGGTAATACCACTGCTTCCTATCTTACAGAATGAAACCTCCAGTTCCCAGAGCAAAGTCTGTAAGTGCTAGTTTAACACATACTCATGCATTCATTAGTGTTCCTCCCCTGATTCATCTGTCCGTTTCCTCAGAGTTCAGTCCTGATCGGTGACCCTGTGAACAAAGGTTAGAGAGTAGCTCTGTTTTAACTCATGCACGATGATATAAACCCACATGAACTGCTTCATTGATGTCCTCTCTGATCGCTTAGTTCTGCCGCCAGAAGTCAAGCGTGCCACATTTTCAGGCCAGCTGCCTCCAGGATTAACCAGCAAACCTGTTCTTCCCCTCATCCTCCCCAAAGAACCCAAACCCAGGTGAGTCGACAGCTTGTTTCAGGCTTTTAAGAGTGCATTGTGACATTACATTCCAGATAATGTCTTCAGCGTTGTCCACTGATTTTTAATCAATGTGAATAAACCCACAATATTTAAAATATTAGGGACATTTTTGTTTTAGTATCGTTGTAGTTTTTAATATTTTATTTTTAATTTAATTTTTATTTTTAATATTTAGATTTTATTTCTATATTTTCTTTTTAAATTTTAATTTCAGTCAAAGGATTAGTATGTAAAGCTTTAAACTGTGCAAACAGTCATGTTGCCTTCTTTATGCAAAACATGTTTTGTTTGTTTTGTGGTCAAATATAAGATGCTCAGTATTGGAAGCCTATTTTGGGCAGTATTACTATTTGCATAATGATATTATTTTCATGCAAATGTCTCCAAGGCCGATTCTTAATAGTCCACTGTAAAAAATAAATACAATTTACATTAATCTTTTATGAAAAATAATATTTAAATTGTAAAGAAAAAAGCTTTTTCAAAAATTTGTTACACTGTTTTTTAATTTAATCATTTAAAAAAGTAATAGATGATTTTCAGTGTTATTTTAGCATCATTGACATACTATTATTAGATTTTTTTTTTATCTTAAATTTAAGCTAAAATGTTCAGAATTTTGTTGTTAGAATAATTTCTATCCTTTTGTTTTTTGTTTTTTTGTCATGAAATACAAGAAGGCCATTTCTTTGTGACATTTACATCTTTACTTTCTGAACAATGACAGTTAGAATGACATCTACAGGCTTTAGCTTACATCAGTTGTAAATCGAAACCGTACTGCATCTATTACAGTAGCATATTTTCTTATCTGCTGACAAACTCAAATGCAGTAAATATGTTTGTTTTTTTCTCCAGTCCTCCTCCTCCTCCATCTCAGGACAACTCAGGTAAACAAATTTAATTTTCATTTTTTGTCTCAAAAATTTTATTCTTTTTTATGTTACCATTATTGCATGAAAACAATGATAAGAATCAATCATAATTCCCGTATAATTCATTCATGTTCTTTTCTCACACAGCGCTTTCTTTTGGAGCAAAGCCAGCTGCTCAGGTAAACACAATCACACTGATTGGTGAAACTGCTAAAAGTGTCGCTGTGTTCCGTCTCTAATTGGCTGACTGTTCTGATCGTGATCAGGAGGCGGGGCTAGAGGACAAAGAGTGGTTTGCTGGAACTTGTGAACGCAAGACTGCCGAGGAAACCGTGTTCAGGATTAAGAAGGTGTGTTATAGAAATATTTACGTTTATTTAAATGCTGCATGTTTATTATCTAAACAGTCATATTGTTTGGAAAATAATAAAAATAAAGTAATTCTAAAATATATATATAGGCTATATTTACATTTTATTTGAGTGCTGGGCTGTTTAGCATATAATTTTAGTTATACTTTTCTGAAATTAAGTAATAAAATTAAATATAAACAAAAGTGCTGTATAACAATTAATCATGATTAATTGCATCCAAAATAAAAAAAAATATTTACATAATATATGTGTATATTTATTATGAATATATAAATACACAAACATGCATATATATATTTTAAAAAATTGTATATAAAAGATTATAAATGTATATACAGTACATGTAAATATATTCAAAATATATACTGTATATTTCTGTATTTATATATAATAATTATACACAGTGAACAATATATTATTGAAATTAAATAAAAATATTGAGATTTAATTGTTTGACACCACTAGTAAAATGGCATAAAAAAGTGTAGCTCTATTTATAGACAATTAGGGATGCATCGATTAACACTTTAACTCGTCACGGTTAATTAACAGTAAACCGAGTCAAAAGCCAGTAATAAATAATATTTTAATATCTTAAGAGTGTTCATGTGATTTTATACACTAGTAATTTTGTGAAATTAATAAATGCATAATAATCGTCATAACCGTAAAACCGTGATTATTCTGCAGACTAATATCGTACCAACAAAATCTGTAATCGTTGCATCCCTATAGGCTAATTTAGTTAAATGCTAAATATTTATCTTTTATATGTGATTGTTGATATATATAGCTAAGATTCACTAGTTTTGGATGATGTCCAGTATATTTGTGGTGTGTTTGGCAGGACGGCACATTTCTGGTCAGATACAGCAGTTCTCAGAACGACCGCCAGCCCTTCACGCTGGTCGTGTTTTACCGGCAGAACGTTTACAACATCCCTGTGCGCTTGCTGGAGGATTCACAGCAGTACGCGCTCGGAAAAGAGGGCAAGAAGACGGAAGAGGTAGAGGAGGAGATGAAGATTGTATTATATTGTGTCTTAGCTCTGCATGAGTTCACATTTACATTTATGGATTTGGCAGATGCTTTTCACCGAAGCGACATACAGTGCATTCGTTTTTTTATCGGTTCTTTTCCTGGGAATGACACAAGACCACAGTGCCAGCGCTTTAAATGTACTCCAAATAATTCTTTAGATGTATCATTTAAATTAAATGATGTTTCACACAATTATTTTCATAGGGATTGTTGAAATGCTTGTGTTTTGGCTTAAGCTCAGTCTCATGTGACCGCACAATCTCTTCCCTCGTTACAGCTGCAGGATTTTATGCTTTTTGGCAAAAAAGGCCTGAAAAACATTTTTAACACCTTAGGGATCTTTTTGGGCCAACTTTGAGTTATAATAATATTAATATTATAATAATATTCTATAATATATAATATGGATTTTGACTTTTAGATTTTTTTTGGTTTCACGAGTTCGCGCTTCCTCATCGTAGCGAATGTAAATAATAGCATGTTTGCGTGCTGTCCGGGACCAGCATTTGAGGATGTGAACTGCGGTGAAGGGGAGGAGGAGGGATGCTTTAGAATGAGATACGGAAGAAAAGGAAGTTGGATTATTTATAGTGTGAGTGTTAGGACCGGATTGGCTAATACGAGGAAATGATAATGGTTGCCAAAGAGGCGCTGGCTGTGTCTGATTATTCGTTCACGCTCCTCCCGAAATTAGTTTAACAACATCACTAAGTGTTAGTAATCTTGTGTGTGTTAGAAATAAAAAAGTAAATAAATGAATAATTTTTGTTTGTATATATATATATATTTGTATACAAAAATTATAGAAAAAAATGTTATTGTTTTTTTTGTATACACACAAAAAATATTTATTATTTACATATTTACTTTTTTATATCGGACATTTTGAATCATATATATGTACACACACATACACACACACATACATATATAAAAAAGTAAATAATAAATAAATTTTTGTTTGTGTGTGTGTGTGTGTGTGTTGGTGTATATTTAAAAGTTATTGAGGAAAACTACTTTTTCAATAACTGCAGCATGACCGTAAATATAGCTCATTAGTGTAGTTCTGATGCGTTCTGTGTGTGTTTTGCAGCTCTTCAGCAGTTTGCAGGAGATGATCTCTCATCACATGAAGAACCCCATCCTCCTGATCGACCGTAAGAGTCAAGCTAAACACAGCACTCACCTCTCTCACCCCGTTCGGCCCTAACGCCCGCCTCCCGCTCATTTCAACCTCGTCCGCCTGATCCTGATGTCACACAAACACTCTCATACTCTGCCTCTGAGTTTTTTATTACACTATGTTTGTAACGTCTTGTGTTCAGTGCATTTCATGTTTGGGGATTTTAGAATATGGTGACTGTAGTGTTTATTAAATAACTTTAAACTTTATACATATAATGTTTACAGGACATGTTGTTGTCTCTGTGTAAAATAGTTAATAAATAAATGAAAAAAGAATGTGACCTTTCTGCCATTTTTTTCCCCTCACAAACTTTACTTTCAATTTAAAACAAGAAACTGAAATATGATAAGATACTGTACTTTGAAACTATGAGCTAATTGTAATGTTAAGTGGTAAAGTCAGGCACTATTTGATTGATGTATTTATCAACATCGTGGTATTTGAAATGATTTGCATATTAATGTAGCGTGATGTTTACATGATAGATTCTTGAAATGTCAATTTATATATTGAATAATAGCACTCTACTTTATTTCATGTGTTTATAAAGTGCTATTAGCATAAACTGAAACTATTTAAAAATATGTTTTTTGAAATTAATGGTAACAAAAATATATAACAGCTTAAAGTTAGAGTTTGAGTTAATATTTCAGTTTGTTGCCAAATGAATATTTTATAGCTTTAGTTAGGCTATACTTTAGTTATTTTAACTAACAAATTTAAAAAACATACCAGTTAACTAAAATTACTTGTAAAATTAGTTTTAAAAACTAAAATGAATCATTAGAAATATCCTAAAAATAATTAAACTAAATAAACAAAATAAACAAAAACATTACATAAATAGTTGATTTAAAAAAATATATATTAAACAACACTTGATGAATATTTTCCTTTTAGGTTGAATTACTTTACTTAACAAAACAAAAAAAAGACAAAAATAATCTGGTAATTTAAATAAAGTAAATAACAAAACAGCTTTGTTATACTTTATAAATTATATGTATATATTATATTATCTCAGTCAGTTATGTCATGTTTTATTATTAATTTTAAGTTGAAGTATTTAGTAAGTAAAAATGTAATGCAAATAAAATACATTAATGAAAAAAAAGTAAACATTTTAAAAAAGGAAAACAGAACAAATAATAAAAGATAAGTTAAAATGAAAACGGAAAATCAAGCAGTCTGTAATCTTGTATGAATTCTAGTAGAACAGCAGTATTGTTGTTGTTCCTGCTCTGAGTGAGTGTGCAGAAATAGACCCCCAGTATTTCTGGCTGGAGGGGGGAGTTCCTGCTGTCTGTCACATGCTCGTCTCGAGCGGAAGGGTATAGCTGACCCCCTCACTCTCCCTTCAGTCAAAAACTCACGCATTTCCCCGCTTCATACCCCACCGAGCTCCTGTGAGAGTGTGTTTACGGCATCTGCGCCGCAGGACAGGGGGCTCTCTAGAACACCGGCTCGTATCAGTGCGCCCGGGCCTACTTTCTCACGCGGAGGAGTCCCGCACCCCTCCGAGAAGAAGTCCGAGACACAGAGAGATTCACGAGCATTCACGGAATAACCGCGTCTAACGGGACACACAACTCAGAGGAACGGAAAACAAACACAACTCTTCATCTGCGCCCCCCTCCTCCTCCTCCTCCTCCTCCTCCTCATCTTCCTCCTCTCCTCTCCGCGAGAATGGCGCAGATTTTACCGATCCGCTTCCAGGAGCATCTGCAGGTAAAACAGCACGGACTCCCGCAACATTCGTGGCTTCCCGTCGACGCCGTTAAACCGTAAACACGCAACTGTGTAACGGCGGCCTCGCGCGCGAGTTACATAGTTGATACATATGTGACATTAGAGAATATAGAGTTGCGTTACATGTTACATAGTTGCTTGGCATTTCAAAGAATTTCTGTAAAAGGAACATAGTAACAACGTTCCATGACGTGTTAGAAATTGTTACATAGCTGCATAACATTTGAATTATAGAGTTACTGTACCGTGGAATGTTTCTTTTTTGTGTCACACAGCTGCACTTGCCCAACATTTAAAATAAGGCTAGTTTATTCAATATCAATATTTGAAGTTAAAACTTGTCCACTTGGATGAGTTCTGCAGTGTTTTAAGTATAATTACATATAAAATAGTTACAGTATTAAGTATTTTTTACATGTAGTAAAATGTTAAGTATTGCTACATAGAACAATATTCCATGTACAGTAATATAAGCTGTTAAAATGGCTAGTTCTAGATAATGTACAGTATTCCAGTTACCCTTCATGGTGAAAATTGACACATTTTGTCATTGTTGTATGATAAATTGCACAGTAGTTGCATGCTATGCAAAAAAAAGTCCTTACTGTAGTAAAAAAAAGTATCTTTGCTGCAGCAAATGTTTGAGAGGATAGAACCACTGATAATATTAGAATGACTCTTCATAAGGCTTTGTGAATCCCTACGTGAACAAGGGCTCTAAATTGCTCATTTATGACTTCTCACAGCTTCTGAATCTTTTGTAAGCTGTTGTTGAAACCATTTGATGGGTATTTTGTGTTTTTCTTTTGAGGCTGATGTATTGACAATATTGTCTCTTTTCTCTCTATACTGCATTAGTCAGATGAGCTTGTGTCTGTGATTGTGGGTTGGAAATGCACCGTCAGTAACTTCCAGACATGCGGTATTCCTTTCTCACAGATAAAACATCCAGCACAGTGCTGTCATGTGCGGCTTAAAAACACACTTCAGATAGCTCAGTCTTCCAAAAATGAATACTTGCTTAATTTCCCCACCCTCCAGTTTGTTTCTTCACCAGATTTGGAGAAATGCAGCATTGCATCAGTGTCTCAGCACGAGCTGATAAAAACATCACTCTCCAATCCGTCTGGAAAAGACACAATGTGAAGTTTGTAGGACACAAATCCATCATAGAGATGTTTTGAACTTTTTTAGGGATAGTTCACCCAAAGATGGAATGTTTATCATCTTCCCCTCTAGATGTAAGTGACTTTGTTTCTTCAGTAGAACACAAAGGAATAATTTTAACTCAAACTGTTATATAATGGCAACTAAACGCTCAGTGCCGATACATTAAGGTGTTATGACACAAAAAACGATCAGTCCAAGCGTGCCGAATGTTTTGAATGAAACAGAGACTGTGTATGTTTTATTTGACTCTCAGAGCTTTGGAATGTTTGGTACCCATTGACTTCCATTATATCACTGACAGACTGCGATGGTTTGAGTTAAAAAAGCTTTGTGTTGTCCTGTATAAACCTACATCTTGGATGAACTGAGGGTCAGCAGGTAAACATCAAATACGATTCATTATCATAACTATTCTTTAATGAGTCCTCTTTCCATAATATTGCTTCCTCCAGTGAAAAAACAGCTCTACACGAATACATGGGTAGATCACAGAGGAATTATTGTGGATTATAGATTCATATTTTGGCCAGAAGCAACCGTTTGAAACACGTCAATGATGAATTTGATTTTGGCTTCTCGAGATGGACTGGAGTTAGTGATGTTTTTATGAACTGTTTGGACTCTCATTCTGATGGCACCCATTCACATCCATTGCTGAGACACTGATGCAATGCTACATTTCTCGAAACCTGATAAAAAAACAAGTTCGTTTAGATATTGGATGACCCGAGGGTGAGCATATTTTCAGCATGTTTTCATTTTTGGAGGAACTGCTCCTTTTAGTTTTCTGCTTGAGTGAAATAAGATGACTCATCTTTCCAGCAATCTGGGACTCTTCTGCATTTGAGTTGCTCTCCTGCATGGTAGTGTGTTTCCTGTGGGTCCACCACAAACAATGGGACAGTGTTGTTTTGGAGATGAGTGCCTCGGTGCCAAACCCTAATGAAGTCTCATTCTACACGCCTTTGAAAATATTCTCCATGACAGAGACGTGTGAGACTGTCCCAGCCTCACCTTTCCACGGGCCGTGTTTTCTTTGTCGTTCACAGAACGCATCTGGAATTCACTCTGCAGCTGATGGAAACCAGATGCTGCTGTCTCATTTAGATGTATGGCTGGGATTTGAGATGATATTTTGTTGTCTCTTGAGACACTGTCCCTCCATTTGTTTCTCTCTCTCTCTCTCTCTCTCTCTCTCGTGTTATTCCGGTGTCGGGCGCTCAGCCGGTGCAGTTCGGTTAAAGAATGCCAAGAATCTGCAGCCGGCAGGACTTTGGGCCTCTAGCAGCTCAGCTTTGTGTCTTGAACGTGTGTTTGAGTTTGAGTTCATTCAGAGCTGGATTATATTGATACAGTTTGATCCTGAATGGAACTCCGTGTGTGTGTGCTTTTATAAATAGACACCGTTCATTCTGCTCATGTCTTATAAATATGTTGAACTGGAAAAGGAACAAACACACGGATATAAATATATCCAGCTTCACTTGTCTTTCAGATTACTTCTTTATAGATCGACAGAAGCTTATTTAAACCTTAACCCAGGATTTTACATAAATGCTCTTTTATTTAAATTAATTAATTGTTTACTACTTTTTTAATAATTAAAATAATATTTTGATATTTTTATTGAGTAAATGATTTTATTTCATTTTATTATTTTTTATTTAAATGACTTGTTTTACTTTTTATATTTTTTTAATATTATTTGTTTATTATTAATTATTTTTAATATTATTATATACTTTATTTTTACTAATGACATTTTTTAAAAAAAAATACTATATCCCATTCTGCTCATGCTTATTTTTTGCTGTGTCATTTTTCCCTGTGCTCTGATTGGCTGCTGATGTAAAGCTGTAACCCAATAGAGATTTGGCTAATGAAGTTACGAGCAGGAAGCATGTTATCACCTGCATAAACTCACTCACAGAGGATTATTACACATACTCAGAATATAAATATATTTAGTTGACTTCATTGCTAGCATGATTGTGTTTTGAGCAGAATATGAATTAAATATACTTTACTGTCTTTGATTTCAGTTAATTTTAGATTTTAAAAAATATTGTTTTTGTAACAGTGTCTGCTATTTTAACTCTTCTAGTAATGATTATCACAGGGTTACAACACAATCAACTTCAATAAAAGAAAACAACAACAAAAAAAAACTCCAACTTATTTTATTTCTGCTTGAAAAAATGTTTTATATTGATATCATAAAATATATAAGTAAATTAAATTGAAGATACCATGAATAGATAATATGAAAAAATAAATATTTGACATTTATAAAATATGAAAAACGATTAGAAACTGAATTATTTATTTATTTATATACTATTATAGATTTATGTTTAAATTAACTTGAACAAAGATTTTTTTATATTTAATTTAAACTCAAATATTAGTAAATTCATTGTGCATTTGTAATTTTTATTCATATTTTTAAATATTTATAATTAGCTTTAATTTAATTTAGTATTTTAGTTATATTATTTTAATTCTATTTATTATTTATTATTAGTTGCCTAAGCAATACGTTTTTCTTCTAATACTTACAAGGGCATATAATTTAGTTGCGACAGTTGTAACTATGTTTGTAGCCACTGTTGTTATTGTTTCAGACACATCTGAATTAATATTTTTATATAGAGAATATATGCCAAACCATAAATCTAGTACAGTTAGGCTATGAAAACAAAACAAAGTACAATGAAAGAAGGCAAAAATACAAATTTACATGGTTTTACTACAGTTAAAGTGCAGAACAACCACATTTTGCATAGTTTGTTTAAACTATGGTAACCATGTTTTGTTTTCACCTGGATGCATAAGAGGATAGATGTGTCTTTATGCATCCTTAAGAGGATGCCCTTTCAGTCGAATCACTTCGACGCTACATATGGGAACTCGCCAGAGAGACCTATCTGCTTTGAGCTTTTACTAAAGGCCAATGAATATTGGCGTGCACTGA
>JAUCMT010000154.1:1284381-1302728 GCA_032357475.1 Enteromius thamalakanensis | reverse complement strand
TTATCTGCTTCAGGTGTGTTTGATTAGGGTTGGAGCTAAACTCTGCAGGACACCGGCCCTCCAGGACTGAGTTTGATGACCCCTGATGTAACCCAATCCTAAATCTACTATTTGTCAATACAACACAGGGTGTATGTACATTCATGATTATTTTAAAGAATAGTAATGATATTCAAAGTCTACTGTGGCAAAATGATTGATTTGTGAAAGGAATAGGTGCAATCACTGTCTTGCAGCCCTCTGTGCAGTCTGCAGAAAATTCAAAAATCGCCACAAGAAGAAGCATTATGCTAGCTTTAGGAAACCGCTATGGGAACTGTCATTGGCTCTTGTGTGACCGACTGTCTTGCTAATGTTTGGGGTTTGCTCCGTTCTTCAAAAATATTGGGTTACACTTAATTGTCCACTTTAGACATTCTAGTAACTATAAGTAACTACTTGTCAACTAATTCTCATATAACTAATTGCAAACATATGTAACTCTTAGAGTATGGGGTAGGTTTAGAGATATACTTGCAAAGTTTCTATTTGTCAGTATGTTGTGGACCCATCAAAATAAAGTGTTAGAATATGTAGTGGCTGTAGTCCAAATTTTGTCAATTTCAGATTTTTTTTACAAATCGATGCTATTGTACAGCTCCCGCTCTTCTTCACTCTGCTAGAGGGTCACTGCATATGTCTCCTGAAGATTGCAACGAATCTTCGTACAATATGCTTGCCACAAAACTCCAGCAATTCCATTAATGTGTTGAGGGTAAATAGTAGGACGATATTTGAATTTAATAATTAGTAATAATTTAGTATTTAATAATTCTTAAAAAGTGGTTTTTTTTTGCATCCATATTGCAGAGATTAACTCCCTGACTCACCTTAGAAAGAAAACATCTTTACAGATTAAGATTAGGCTATAATGAAACATTTTTTTTTGTTTTCCATTAGTTTTTTTTTTATTATTCATTAAGTGGTAATATTAAGCGTTCTATAGATATATTTATGATGTCTTTTTTTGCTGAGTTTCAGTTCATTTTTGTCATTTTTGTTTTTAAACAAATAAAAGTAGACTCTTTAAAGTTTAGAATGATTTATTTAATGATTTACATTTAAATTGAATTCGTAGGCTTTTTTTTTCTGAAAAAAATGCTAGCGATAGCGCTTTTGCCTCCACTTCCTGCTCAACGCACTTCAGCCTCTCCACACAAACATATTGCACATTTATTATTATAGCGCATTTTTTAACATTTAAACATTGTTGTACGCTTGAACTGATTTAGTAGGTATATCTATGAATGTTATTTTAGAGCATTCGTGATGGTTTGAGAAGTCTAAAGTGATACAACATAGTTTATGATCAGTTCACTCTGCTGATGTCCGCTTGGTCGTTAGCCTACTTTAAAAAACAAAAATATTTAACGAACCAAAAAAAATACTCCAAACATTTTTCTAAAGTAACTTAATAAAAATTATGGTTTTGGAGGTGCGAGGATTCTGCCCAACAGCGACGATATTAAGCAGACAGTCTATTAATACCCTAATAACTGCTAGTTGACATGTAGTTACAAAGTTACTTACTGTGATTGTCTAAAGTGAACTATCGAAATAAAGTGCAACCATATAACATGTGGCTTCAGAAGACTTCAAATTCAACTCGACTTGATTGTTATACTTTTATATTCCTTTTTTATTACCTGTTTTTAGGTTTAGGGTAGGATGGGGTTACGTGTTCCAATGAAAGTAAACATTTAAATAAAAGGATTTCTTTTTACAAATGGATGCAAATTAAGGAAAACAACTGAAATCAATGGAAGTACCATGCATGTCAAACAGTGATGCTAAAGGGGTACACTGATTTGCAAAAAAATGAATGGCTTTCCCAGTATGTGTAAAAGTATACAAAATGTGCACTCTAAATTATTTTTTCAAAACAAAACTGTAAATGAAAAAGGCAGGACTCAGAGGCAGAAGTGCAATCAAACTTAGACATTTAATAAATGAAAACACAAAACAGAAAACACAACGAGCGATGCAGAGACACACGAGCTGACATGAAACGTTAACGACAGACAATGAACATACCAAAAGACACAATCAAAGGATAATGGGGAACATCTGGACACACACGGCTGGCAGGGAGTGAAAACTAATGACAGAGGCGGAGTTACAGAGGCAGAGACATTAGGAAACAGGTATGTAAACAAACAAAGAGTACATAAAGAGTACATATGCAGTACATAAATATGTGACTTCAGGACACCTTCTAATAATCAGGTAGGGACATTTGACGTATTAAATATAAAGTGTGATAAATGTCAATGTGAATTGTCATTTCCAAGCCAATTTCACTTAAATGTGTCATATTTGGGTAACAGTATCCTGTAAATTACTGTATGTGGCCTGAGTGAAGTCAGCCGAAAAGGAAAGTCATTTCAGATAACGGGAAAGTGGTTATATTTCGATTAAACCCGACAAAGACAAATATTTTTCATTTTTATCGAGCACCAGTAAATAATGAAATCTGACCAGGAACATGCATTAAGAAAGTAAACAGCATTGATTCTGAATGTCATGTCTACTTTAGCTAAAGGTGAAATGAAAAGTGTTCACATTTTATAAAGTCAATATTCATGTATTAATGAAGTCAACACTTGTCAGCACTTATACTGACTGAGAAGACTCCGGAAACCTTTCCAAAGCGATGAACAAACATTGTTTTTATGAAACTCATTGCGAGTGTTTGATCTTGTGGATTTCTTTTTTCAGCTCAGGCGTCTTTCAGAAAGTGAGGAAATGTCAGCTGCCAACTCAATCTTCTGTCCACTTTGGAAGTGAATACAATCTTGATTTCCTTCCCATCCTCTCGCTTTAGAGCTGTGTGGACCCTCACATTAACATTCTCCAGACTTTATTTACCCACCCCCAAGGTTTTCATGTGGCATCTTTCATGCTCAGCTGCTCTATTGTCTTGAAAATAGTTTA
This sequence comes from Enteromius thamalakanensis, assembly GCA_032357475.1. NCBI lineage: Eukaryota > Metazoa > Chordata > Actinopteri > Cypriniformes > Cyprinidae > Enteromius > Enteromius thamalakanensis. The sequence continues at coordinate 1,299,755 of JAUCMT010000154.1, read as the reverse complement.
GCATCGCAGGCTGCAATCCTCCCTCTCCCTCCCCAGAGCTCAGTCTTCCTGCACACAAACACACACGCGCACACACACATATGAAACTCTGCCTGCTGGCTGTTTGTTGCTGTTGCATGCAAAATGTGTGCCAAGGCAGAGCAGCTGGAAACCAATTTAATGCATTTCAAAAGAAAAACTTCCTCTGCTCTCTCTGCAAAGCCAACTAACGGAGAGAAATGGAGGTATGTGCTGCGGGTCCGTAATTAATTGTACCACAAACATATGAATAAATCAAGGGGCTGCATTTATGTCCACACACAAGTGTATTGTCACATATCATTTAGTAATGAATGCAACATTTTAAAGGTCAAACAGCTTAAGGACTTGGGTCATGTTGGGTTATGTAGATATATGCAGTAAATATAAAAAATGTGGCATAAATTAGGATACGATTTTTTTGCTGAGATATTTTGTATTGAACAGTACTGTAACTTTAGGCCCCAACATTTTTATTTGTGCAATATCTTATAATAATCTGTAAACCTTCATAGAACTTTAACACAGCTAAGTATAGAGATAAATTTCATTATTTTAATAGTTTTTGATTCACAAGTTTGTTTTAATAAAAAATTTATGACTCAGTTTGATTCTGTACTGACCATATCTGGTAACTTAGGGACATCTACAGTAGCACACCAATTTTCAGTTAAAAAATAAGCAAATATTATTATAACAAATTTTTAATTACATATATGCTTCTTTTTCAGTTTATTGTTAAAATATAAGCATTTAAACAGTGATGTCATCATTTTAATTATAGTTGCACTATTGTTTTTTATGTTTGTTTTGTCTTTTGATAACATCATAGCTAATGGTTTATGTGATGAGTTTACTCTTTATAATAAACTACAGTTGATTTTTATTATAACTGCTCAATTTGTATATACTTTAAGTCAAATTTCTGTTCATTTTTGTTCGTGTTATTAATCTTTTTATTTTATTTATTTATTTTAAATTTTTTATAGATAAAACAGGGAAACAAAAAGACTGCTGAAAAAATGTGCAATCTGGAACAAAAAGTGCGGTTGCTCTTTCTTTATTGCATGTTTTCCTCTGATGCCCTTGAACAGCACCACTTGAACAGCAGGTCAGATGAGACACATCCCACTTCTACTCCCTCGCTGATGTCTGAATGAGAGTTCTGAGAAATGCATCGATCTCTTCCTGGGAGTTTGAGCGTTTATCCAGCTCTGTAAGACCAAACGCTCCTGTTCTTTTACAGGATAACTTTGACAGCCCTTCACAGAGGACGCATTTTTGCGTTAAACAGCTAGATGGAGCACAACAGAACTCAACAGATGGACTGTTTATAGGCACATAATTAATTTCTGGGGTCTGTTCTTCGTACATTGATAGATTTGATTGTTGTGGATTTGTCCTGATCTTGGATTGTTTCGTTCTCTGATGTATCTCAAGGAAAAAACATGTACTGTAACATGGGCAGCACTAACGCATTTAATTTCTTTGTTACTGTTTGCTAGCCCTCTCTCCTGGCTTTTGCAGCATTTGCTTTTACTGGTGTCTTTATTAAATTTTGAAATTCTCCTTAACCCTCTAATAAAAGTTCTTGCTCCGCTTAAGAAAAAGATTAAGCTTGCTCTTTTGCCATTTAGTCAACCAATCATAGGGGTTGTGTTCAGTGTTTCTATTATCAATACATATCGCCTTTTAAACCAACGCACGAACGCACAATAATCCTAGACAACTCAATTCAGCCATACTAATCATCAACAACAGGTGTGCTCGAAGAACAAAATTAGTCACATCATAATTAGCACAATGATCTCATCTTAGAGGTTTAAATTAATCTGGGATGTATCAAGCGACGTACAAAGATTCCCCTGTACATGTTGCTTATGTCAACCCGCCTCCAGATTCATCTAATTTGACAACATTAAAAACATGCATAAATTTATATAGCTGAAAATAACAGATGTGTTATAACAGGCAATCATTAAATACATAAAAGGTGCAGATGGAAGCAAAAATGCTTTAAAATCTTCCTTATCACAGTTTATAAAATTGGCCTTCGATTCAGATAAGTCAGTTATGAGGTCATGATTGTGAGAAATGTCAAAATTGACCGAAGGTTGAAATGATGACAAAAAGATATATACAGTGCTCTCCACTAATATTGACACCCTTGGTAAATCTGAGCAAAGGGAGGCTGTGAAAAGAAATCTGCATTGTTTATCCTTTCCTATCTTTTGTTCAAAATTTTACAAAATTCTCCCCTGTGGCAGATGGGCATCCGCATCTTCAACTATCTCGACAACTGGCTGATAATAGCTCACTCGAAGGATTTGTTGTGCATGCACAGGGACATAGTGGTTCGGCACCTCAGCCATTTGGGTCTTCAGGTCAACTAGGAGAAGAGCAAACTCTGTCCAGTGCAGAGGATCTCTTTTCTCGGCATTGAGCTGGACTCGATCGAAATGACTGCCCGCCTCACCAGCACGTGCAGGCCATGCTGAACTGCTTGGATACGTTCAGGCACAAGAAAGCGGTTCCTCTCAAAACTTTTCAGAGGCTCCTGGGGCATATGGCAGCTGCAGCCGCGGTTACGCCGCTGGGCTTGTTACATATGAGACCGTTTCAGCGTTGGTTACACGATTGGGTTCCGAGATTGGCATGGCACCGTGGCACACTTCGGATCGGCGTTTCCCCGGAGTGTCGTCGCCTTTTCAGTCCGTGGGACAATCCTGCTTTCCTACGGGTTGGGGTACCCCTAGGACAGGTATCGAGACATGTCGTGGTGAACACGGATGCCTTTCTCACGGGATGGGGTGCTGTATGCAACTGGCAAGCAGCTTTGGGTCCCTGGACAGGTGTCCCTGGCACATCAATTGCCTAGAGCTGATGGCAGTGTTTCTCGCGCTGCGTCATTTTCTTCCTGCGCTGCGTCACAAGCACATGTTGGTCTGGACGGACAACACTGCGGCTGTTGCATACATCAACAAACAAGGTGGTCTACGCTCCCACCGTATGTCTCAGCTCGCCCGCCATCTGCTCCTGTGGAGTCACAAGCGGATGTTCCAGGGCTACACAACCGTGCAGCAGATCAGCTCTCACGGCAGTCCACCCACCCTGGAGAATGGCGGCTCCACTCCCAGGTAGTCCAGCTGATCTGGAGTCACTTAGAGAGGCCAAGATAGACCTCTTTGTCTCCCTTGAGTCGACCCATTGCCGGCTGTTTTATTCCCTCCTCGAGTCCCCTCGGCCGCTCGGCAGGGATGCGCTGGCATGCAGCTGGCCTCAGGGGCTAAAGTACGGCTTTCCCCCAGTGAGCCTCCTTGCACAGACCCTGTGCAAGATCAGGAAGGACGAGGAGCGAGTTCTGGTCGTAGCACCTTACTGGCCCTCCTGGACATGGTTTGCAGACCTCACGCATCTGGCAGCAGCCCCTCCTTGGAAAATCCCCTGGAGGAAGGACCTTCTTTCTCAAGGGATGGGCACCATATGGTACCTGCGTCCCGAACTCTGGAACCTGCACATGTGGCTTCTGGACGGGAAGACTTCTCCAGCCTTTCCTGCGCTGTCGTAGATACCATTACTCAAGCCAGAGCCCCCTCTGCGAGGCAGGCTTACGCTCCGAGATGGAGTCTGTTCATCGAATGGTGTTCCTCCCGTGGTGAGGGCCCACAGAGATGTACAATCACAGTTGTGCTTTCCTTCCTGCAAGAAAAGTTGGAGCGCAGGCTGTCCCCTTCAACTCTCAAAGTATATGTCGCTGCCATAGCCACATATCTGGACGCAGTGGAGGGTGCGTCCCTCTGGAAGCATCAGCTCGTCGTCAGATTCCTCAAAGGTGCGCATCAGGTAAACCCCCCGAGACCACATCTGTTGCCCTCTTGGGACCTAGCCGTCGCCCTAGCTGGCCTGCGGCTTGCTCCCTCCGAGCCTCTTCAGTATACAGAAATTAAATTTCTGACACTGAAAACAGCGATTCTCATTGCGCGGGCCTCCATCAAGAGGGTAGGGGATCTGCAAGCCTTCTCTGTCAACGAAGAGTGCCTTCAGTTCGGCCCGGCTGATTCTCGCATTATCCATGCGTTGGCTCATGGCGCCTCCTTAGCGGATATCTGCAGAGCTGCGGGCTGGGCGACACCCAACACCTTCGCCAGGTTGTACGACCTCCGCGTAAAGGGCGTGTCTTCTCGCGTTCTTGATCAGAACAGCTGCTGGTGCCGGCTCTCTGCAGCGCGTCCACGGAACCCGCGCTTAAATTCTCAGCTTCCCTTTAATGTGTCTAAACCTGAGTCCTCCCTACCCCGCAGTTGGACTACAGCGGAGTAGCTAAAGGAGGGAACGGAGACGTTACACTTTCTCCTGCCACGTCTCTAGGGTCGCGCTGACGCCAGCAACGGCTCTTTAGCAAAAACCTGCATGTGAACTGTGTGCGCGCCAACTTATACTCACGCAGTGATAAGGTGCACCTGAGCGCAATCAGTGCACGCCAATATTCATTGGCCTTTAGTAAAAGCTCAAAGCAGAAAGGTCTCTCTGGCGAGTTCCCATATCTAACGTTTCCTTTCCCTCCTTCGGGGAACGTGGGTTATGTTCATAACCTAGACGTTTTCACTGGTTTAATATTAACAAAACTTGTGTAGATAAACTTCCGTTGATTTCTATAGTGGGAAAAAATACTACAGGAATCAATGGGGACCCAAAACACCCTGGTTGCAAACTTATCAAAATATCTTCCTTTGTGTTCGAATTCATGCAGGTTTGTATCTATTCGAGAGTGAGTAAATGATGACAGAATTGTCGCTTTTGGGTGAACTATTCCTTTAACAAGCAGTCATGGTTTTGATTTTCCCATGATTATCAAATGTTCTTGGCTGAATTCATTTTGAATAAAAAAAATAAAAATTCCCAGATGCATGAGCGTAAATGTCTTGCAGTAAGAGATGAGTAAGCAGAAGAGATGGAGACAGAGACAGAGACAGAGAGAGTCTGGTTCATCTCATCCTGCCCCAAGACCAATCATCATCATCATCATCAAAGATGAGCCCGTCGGAAATGAGTTTACCTCCCCCTCCTCCTCAGTGTGTGTGTGTGTGTGACTGGACATCTGGAGCTTTCTGCCCTGCTACATCCCGAGTCTTGTGGGACTTTAGTGAGGATGTCTCATAGATGCAGCACTTTTCACACAGATCTGATGCTGCTGTATGTACAATAACATCTAACACACACACACCTGATTTAACTGAGACCTTATGTATTAATAATGTCAACAAACATACTTATACAAACTTCAAAATAAATTTCTAGCAAGTTTTTTTATTTTAAATGTTTTTATTTATTTAAATAAAAATTTTTGTAAGTCTTATTTTAATTGTCTTTTTAATTTATTTGAATATTTACATTTAATTTTCAGCAAGTGTTTATTTGGATTATTTTAATTTTAAAATTATTCATTTAAATTTTATGATTTCATTCATTTTAAGTAAATTTTAATGATTTTTTAAATTTTTATTTATTTATTATATTTTTATTTTATTTATTTTTTTATACCCTTTTAAAATTTGTATTGAAACTTTTCTTGTTTTAGCTTTAGGTTGTTGGTGATGTTGACTAAATGAGTGGGTTTGTTAGTGTATATATATATATATATATTTAATTTCAACTGTTTTCATTTTACAAATTATGAAACTGTAGACTTTGCAGGCTTCATTCAAATGAGTCTCATTACATAATGTGTCTAAAGCACTTGCCTTTCTCATCGTCTTTGCATTAAATCATCAGATTAAGTGTGTTTGAATTACAGTATATCAGGGACAGACAGATATTTACATTTTCAAGCTGACAATTCTTCATCTGGAAATGTTGGCCTGTAAAAAACATACTGTTCCTTTATTTAACTTTTTATAATACTTTTTTTTTTTAGCAAGTATTTTATTCTGCTTGACAGGTGTTTTTTTTTTCATTAGAGCACTAAACAAAGACTCACTCTTCTATCTGTGTGTGTGTGTTTGAGGGAGTCGCTGAGACAAGGAAAGGGAGGAAAGAGTTGTGGATCTGTTTCCTCTGACTCAGTGAGTGTGTGTGTGCACTACAGTATTCTTGCGTAAGCGTGTGTTCCCATCAGAAGGACGGCAGGTTTGTTACGCCCGTGTTTCTCAGCAGTGAATCATTCAGAGAAACTCCTGAGCCCTGAAGAACGTGAGCTCTGCCTCGTCTGTGATCCAGTCCTGTTTAGTGTTTTATATACAATCGTGCTGAGAGTTCACTGTGAGGTAAATAGCAAAGATTGTGTCAAAATATCAAGTGCACAGCAAAAACTATTGGTTAACATTAGAGAGGTTTTATCACCCGATGTTTGTTGCAGGAATTTGCCACCGTTGGTAAATCTGAGCACAGATGGCTGTGGAAATAAATCTGCATTGTTTAACTTTTTGATCGTTTATTCCAAAAATGCACAAAATTCTAACTTATCATTAAACTAAAACAATTGAAAAAATCTTATGATAAAATAAATGTTTTTCTCCAATGCATGTTGGCTACAATTATTGGCACCCCTAAAAATCCTTATATTCCCATTCATATTTACATTTTTTTTGGCATACCAGGGAGCATGCAATTGTCCAGCTATTACTTCCTGTTCCAAAGGATTATAAATATAAAGAAAACAAAGGCCAAATTCCCTTAATCATCCATCAAGGAATACAACCAAACAATATATTGTTTTACTTCAATGATGGGTTAGACTAGTGATTTTTTTTATTTTAATGAAATATAAAAAACAACAAAGATTAATTTTCACAGCCATATTTACCAAGGATGCTTATAATAGCAGAAGTCACTGTATATATTTTAATTACAATGACACAGTTAGTATACGGGTCACATGACATGCAGACATGAGTTATACTTTGATCATTAGTATTACATTTTAGTTCACATTTTATGATTTTTTTTTTTTGTTCAGTTTAGAATATTTTAAAATATTTATTATTAATTTTATTGTTTGTTTTATTTTTTCTTTATTAATTTTAATTTATAATTTTGTGATTTAATGCAGTTTTAGTGTTTATTTTGAATATTTGTGTTTTATTATTCAATTATTTTTATTTTTAATTATTTAAAATTGTTTGTTATAATGTAGTATTTTTTATTATTTAATAATTAGTGATTTATAAATTTGTTCTAATTGTTTGATTTAGTCATTTCATATGATTGAAATGATTTGAATAATTATTTAAAAATCATAAAATGATGATTGCATCGGTGTTGTTGTATCAGCTAGTTAGGATATGTGTGTTTCTCTCTCTAGCTGCAGACGCTGGGAGTGAATCCAGCCAGCATCGGCTTCAGCTGCCTGACCATGGAGTCGGACCGCTTCATCTGCATCCGAGAGAAGGTGGGCGAGCAGAACCAGGTGGTGATCGTGGACCTGAGTGACCCGAGCAACCCGATCCGCCGGCCGATCACGGCAGACAGCGCCATCATGAACCCGGCCAGCAAAGTCATCGCTCTGAAAGGTACCTGTCAAACCAGACCCAATCAGTCTGACACGCTGTTCTCTGATACGCTCAGAAATTTTACCTCTCGCTCTAACCACTAAACCGCTCTCACTCTCGCTCTCGCTCTCGCTCTGCTCTGTCTGAAGATGGTGAGTGTCTCCGTCGTTCTGGAATGATGCCTGTCAGTCGTTGTGCTCTGATTGACGGCACACATAGATATGTAAGCCTGGAGCACAAAACCAGTCAGTGTTTTTAAATTGAGATTTATACATCAAAAAAAGCTGAATGAATAAGCTTCCGTTCATGAATGTTTTGTTATGATAGGACAATATTTGGCTGAGAGACAACAATTAGAAAATCTGGAATTTGAGGGGAAAATCTAAATAGTCAGGCAATCGTGTTTAGTTATTAAAAGTTCTTAGCAATATTACTAATCAAAAAGGAAGTTTTGATGTATTCATGGTTGGAAATTTACAAAATAATAAAAATGTTGTCATAAAAGAAAAATGCATAATTTTGACGAATACTACAGTATGTTGCTACAAATATACCTGTGCTGTTTATGACTGCTTTTGTGCTCCAGGGACACATATAACGTCTCATGTGTGTAAATGTCTCGTTGACTGAAGGTTGATTGACCGTGGTTCCTCACATATGCATGAGCACTGTGTGTGTTTGTACTTTATTTTGGTGACAAAAATGAGCGAAACCTTACAAAACCTCCTTTTATGGAAATCGAGGGATATCCTCATTTGGATAAACTATTTAAAAACTACATATACATATTTTTTATTGTAAAAATGCAGAATTGTTTCAGTTAGGGTGTGGTAGTTTTTTTTTGGATTTATTTTATTAATGAATAACATTTTTATTTCATGATTTAATGGTTTTATGTAAATTTTTTGTTTATGTAATTTTGTTTAATTGTCTTAAGTGCTGCCAAACAAAATTCAAAATAAACAATTTAATACCAACACACATGCATGTAGATATTTCAGAAAAATATATATTTATGTATAATATATATATATATATATATACATATATATACGTGCATATATATTGTCAAAATATATACTGTATAATAAAAAATATGCACAGTACACAGATATAATGTATGCAAGCGAAAACTTTTATTTTGGATGCAATCAATCATCCACTAATATATATATATATATTCTTTGATTGATTTATATTTAAGTATATATATATATATATATATATATATATATATATAATTTATATAGCAGCTTATTTATTAGTTAATTATATATTTTATTACTTTTTTATTCATAAATATTTCATAAAAAAACACTTGCTAAAAATGTATAAAATTTTTAATTATTTATGTATTAACTTTATTATTAAAAAAAATATATTTTATTTTTTAAATTGTATTTTTACATATATTTCTTTGCTTTAATTTAGTAAAAATTAAATTTTGCGCTTTTATAATTTAATTAATTTTCAGTACATGTTTTATTTTGATTACACAGTAAAAACAAATCATTGTATCTAAAGACATTTTAGCTGAGTCATGTGTTTGAGGAAGTAATGTCCTTAGACGGTAAGTAAAGTTCATATTCAGTTTCAGGTAATCTTCCGCTTTTGATCTTTTCTTCATGCGGGTTCATGAACCTATTATACTTGCTCTACTGTTTTATCTGTAATCAGATGTGTGATCACATGATCAGGTCTAGTCTGTCTCTACTGCTGTGATGGTTGTGCAGGTAAGGAGGTCACGGGAGATGCAGAGAGATGCAAAGGGGTTTTCATAATAATCAGAGCGGACATCAAACAGAGGAACACAACATAACAACATTAATCACAGACACTGAAACACTTAAACAGAATGGTATAAATACACAAGAAATTAATCAACAGAACTAGACACAGATGGGAAACAGAGGCGGGGAATAATCACCTAATAATCACACAGGCAAAACCAAATATGGGCATACACGAGGGAAACTCAAAATAAAACCAAAACAGGAAGACAAGGAAACAAAACTAAAAACAGACAGAAATGTAACAACAGCGGTGTTATCATCGACTAAAACTAAATTCTATAATATTCTTAACTTTTCTTATTCATTAAATTATTCATTAAATTTTTTGTGATTAAAAATTTAGCAGGTATTTTATTTTATTTTATTCTATTAATTTATTTTATTGTTGTTATTTAAATATTTTTAACTTGGTAAAAAAAAAAATTATTTGTAATTTTTATTAAATGTTTTATTTAAAATTTATTTTATGTGTTTATTTTTATGATTTTATAATTTAGCGAATTTAATAATATTAATAATAATAATAATATATATTTTTTTTTTTTCGTGCATTTTGAAGATTTAAAAGTTTTTTTTTGTTTTCTAAAATGGTTAAATAAAAACTAAAGGTAAATAAAAACTTGCCTAAAACTGAGATGAGCTGAAATACAAATTAATTTTAAATGAAAAAAAATTAAACAGTTTTGAAATTACAAAAGAAAAATAAGGCAATAAATAAATAAATAAATAAACAAATTAATAAAATAAAAGCTAGATTAGAATATTGTAATAATATATAATTATTATCAAAATAGCACTGATGCATGTTTTCAGTGCTTCCCATAGTTATTGTCTCATCTGTTTTTGTGAAGAATTTCTGCAAAAAATCTGACATTTAATATATTGTCATGATTAATAATCACAATTAATTAATGTACAATAGTATATTATTTCTTATTTTCAACAGTGATACACAATAAAAGTACAATTTTACGTTTAAAGTCAACATGAAATCCATATTTATTTCCATTTCTGGTGTAAATGTGAATGATTCATCAGTGCATGTTATTCTAAAGTCTTCATAATCTTTCAGCCGAATGTAATCCCTCATTTCAATCACATGTTGTTTCTCTCTGAAATAACATTTATTTTCTGTCTTTTGATGCATTTAATGGGAATGTTTTTAACACTTTAACACATTACATTATTAATCTACACTGTTACCCTTTCAGTCGAATCACTTTCGACGTTACATATGGGAACTCGCCAGAGAGACCAATTGCCTTTGAGCTTCAAATAAAAGGCCAATAAATATTGGCGTGCACTGATTGTATTCAGGTGCACCTAAACAATATGTCAGTATAAGAGGGCATGAATGCAGTGCACTTGCAGACTTTCGCTTTGGAGCCTTCGCCGTTCCTGAGCTGGAGACCCCCTCGGCTTTTGATATTGAAGTTGGAGTGGAGATCGATTCTAAAAGAGTTCCTGTGAGTTCATGCTCTCTCCCATCTGACAGCATTGACTGGGTGGCTGTCAGCAGATCCTGCGGGCTGGTAGCCTTTTTAAAGGCTGTTTGTACCAGCTTTTTGCATTCCAGCGAAAAAGACCTACTGAGTGCACGGAGTTGCCGCAAAAGGTCTACCCTGGGCAATTCAGGAGAAAAAGAGCAATTCTCTCACGTTTGGAAAGGTGTTCTTCAGGAATGTCAATCCGACCATGCGTTTCTGGGTGCGGAAGTTTCCTGACCTCTTCGGACAGTCACGATCGCTTCCTCATGTGTCTGGGAAAAAAAAAAAACGCTGAGAAGGATTTTGTGGATGACTCATTGTGAACGGAATGGCTATGTTGAGTAGTTCGCGAGACGGCTCCCCTCGTGTCCTTCCCGTTTCAGACCCGTTGAACGCTTATAGTCGAGGCGCCTGGGGAACCTCCAGGTGCGGTGCAGAATGTTATGTCTGGTGTAAAAGCCCAGCGGACTTCTGCATCACCAAATAGTCCTGTGGTCCTCCCGAACGAGACTGCTCCCCGCCTAACAGGGCCGAGAGTGTCTTTTGGGGCGCCCCGAGAGCTTCTTCAGGCACAGGACAGCAGTCCCTTTCTTTGTCTCCCCCGAGTCCTTCCACTGCCAGCTGTATTACTCCCTCGATAAACAAAAATGGCAGGGATGCACTGGCACACAGCTGGCCTTAGTACGCCTTTTCCCCAGTGAGCCTCCTTGCACAGACCTTGTGCAAGTTCACGAAGGACGGGAGCAAGTTCTGCAGGTAGCTGGCCCTCCAGGACATGGTTTGCCGATCTCATGCTCCTCGAGGCAGCCCCTCCCTGGAAAATCCTAGTGAGGAAGGACGTCCTTTCTCAGGGGATAAGCACCATTGGCACCAGCATCCCGATCTTCGGAACCTGCACGATGGCTCCTGGACGGGGCGCGTTAGGCTTCTCTTGATAGACACTATCACTCAGGCAAGAGCTCCCCCTATGAGGCAGGACTACGCACTAAGATGGGGTCTGTTGGTCGACTGGTGCTCCTCTTGCGCAGAGGACTCACAGAGATGCATGGTTGCAGTAGTGCTTTCTTTCCTGCAGGAGAAGTTGGAGCGCAGGCTGTCCCCTTCGACACCGCAGCATATCATGATGCAGTGGAGGGTACATCGCTTAGGAAGCACCAACTCGGGAAGGGTCCGGTTAACCCTTCCGCACCTTGTACCCTCTTAGGACCTTGCCATTGAAATACCTTACGCTGAAAACAGCGCTCCTGACTGCTTTGGCCTTCATCAACAGGGTAGGGGATCTACAAGCCTTCTCTGTCGACGAAGAGTGCCTAGAGTTCGGCCCGGCTGAATCTCACGTTATCCTGAGACCCCAGCCCGGCTATGCGCCCAAGGTTCCTACCACGCACTTCCGCGATCAGGTAGTGAACCTGCAAACTCTGCCCCTGGAGGAAGCAGACTCAGCCTTAGAGTTGTTGTGTCCTGTGCGTACATTCCGCCTCTACACTGACCGCACTCGGAGCATCAGACTCTACCAGCAACTCTTTGTTTGATATGGTGGACAGCAGAATAGGAATGCTTTCTCCAACAGAGGTTGGCCCTTTGGGTGGTTGAAGCCGTGCCCCTTAGGACTGAGGACAGTGTTGCTTAATCTTATTGGCTAACAAACTTTAAAAGAAAGATTGCTCGTCAGGCAGAGGGGTCTCCGCATAACGCAGCCTCAAAAGTCATGGCCTGTTTCATGGGGTTCCCATATGTAGCATTGAAGTAATTCGACTTAAAGGGTAACGTCTATGTTACGAACGTAACTCATGTTCCCTGAAGGAAGGAACGGAGACGTTACACTTTTGTGCCACGACTCTGGCTCGGCTTCTCAGCAAAAACCTGGAAGTGCACTGCATTCATGCCCTCTTATACTCACATAGTGATTAGGTGCAAAGGCAAGAAGCGCAAAGGTAATTGGTCTCTGGCAAATTCTCATATGAAACGTCTCAGTTCCCTCCTTCTTGGGTCATTTTAAGGCATTAAACTAAATGAAAGGCATCTTAGGGTTATTCATATGGTGTGTGTCCTCAGCGGCGCGGACGCTGCAGATCTTTAACATGGAGATGAAGAGCAAGGTAAAGGCTCACACCACGACGGACGAAGTGCTGTTCTGGAGGTGGATCTCGGTTAACACCATCGCCCTGGTTACGGACACGGCCGTCTATCATTGGAGCATGGAGGGGGACTCTCAGCCAATCAAGATGTTTGAACGCCATGCCAGCCTCGCGGGATGCCAGATCATCAACTACAGAACAGACGAGCAGCAGAAGTGGCTCCTGCTCATCGGGATATCAGCGCAGGTGTGTGTGTGTGTGTGTGTGTGTGTGTATATGAAGGTAATTCATCTTAGTTTTGCTGCAGCAGCACTTCGATGCGTGATATATTGGGGCGACTGAACTGATTCAACACTCATTTTTCATGTTTCTCTGATGATTCTCTGAAGTTTATGACATACATATATAGGTCTCTTTCTGCCATGGGATAAAAAAACTAAATAAAGAAATATTTTTTTAATATTACACTCTGATCAGAATATCAGAATCAGGAGAAAAAAAAAATAAAATATATATATATATATATATATATTAATGACATTTTATGGTTTAATATATTTTTGTTTTTTTATTTGTATTTATTATGTTTAAAGTATATATTTTCACAATTGTTTTATTTTTATTTTCATTTAATTCTTCATTGTAAGCTTACTTTTTTTTAAAAATATATATTTTTAATATATTTTTCCATCTTAAAGCGATTACAAATCAGCTAATAAAAACCAGCAGTTATTAAAGTAAAATATTGAGTATAGATATTGAGTGAAAAACTTGAACTTACATGAAATAAGAGGAACAAGCTAAAATACTGAAAGCAAAAAAGCTATTTAGAGATGTAAAATCAATTAAAATGTAATTTCTTTCTGTGATGCGCAGCTGAATTTTCAGCATCTTTACGTCAGTCTTCAGTGTCACATGATCCTTCAGAAATCATTCTAATATTTGCTTTTCTGATTGTAATTGTTAAAAACAGTACTTTTGTGAAAACTGATACATTTTATCTTTCAGGATTTACAGATGGACAGAAAGCATTCTTAATCTTTTGTAACATTTAAAAAATGTCTTTACTGTGATTTGATAAATGTAATGTAAGTGTTAGTGAAGGTCAGATTTGTCTCGGCCTCCTGCAGCAGAACCGTGTGGTCGGTGCCATGCAGCTGTTTTCTGTGGACCGTAAGGTCTCTCAGCCCATTGAGGGTCATGCGGCTGCGTTTGGAAATTATAAACTGGAGGGAAACCCAAACGTTTCTACGCTCTTCTGCTTCGCCGTCAGAGGCCAGGCTGGAGGAAAGGTGGCTTCACATTCACACGGCTCTTGAACTGTATGTGTTTATGTGGTTTTTCTGGAGTGTGAAGCTGTGTTTTGTCTTCTCCAGCTGCACATCATTGAGGTCGGTCAGCCTCAACCCGGTAACCAGCCGTTCACTAAGAAAGCAGTGGACGTGTTTTTCCCTCCTGAAGCGCAGACAGACTTTCCCGTGGCCATGCAGGTCTAACCTTCACCGCTCTATACAGACATCAGTCTGAATTTTCTCCGTATTTGTTGTGTGCTTCTGCTGGTTGAGTGGCAGCTTTCAGAAACCTTGAGTGTAAGCAGTTAAAAAACTGCAATAGCAGAATTAATAGTAAAAACTACATTACCCATGATGCTGTGGATAAATTCCAGCAGTCACAGTTTTTAGCTGCGCCCCCTGGCATGAAACATCTTGATATAAGCATGCTCTCAAAATACTTAAATATTTGTGTGTATATGCATATTTTGCAGATTACATGATTAAAGTTGTATCATTTTAGGTAATATGTTCTGATTGCTTTCTAGATTACATTTTACCTAACTTGCTTTAAACTGACCATTAAATGTGCCACATTGATATTAAAAAGCATTAAAAAATGCACATATTGTGCATTACACAAGCTTAATGTAAGATCTGCAGTGGTGTTGAGAGTTAATAAAAAGCTAATATTTAAAATAAACTGTAAAATAAAATGCTATATATATATATAAAACATGGGGAAAATGAATGGTAAAAAGACCTCTTGGCTCTGATGCACTCTGTTATCGTCTGACAGATGAGTTACTGATCACATGTTCACTCCTGTGTTTTCTCTCTCAGGTCGGCACGAAGCACGGCGTCATCTACCTCATTACTAAATACGGTTATTTTCATATGTATGATCTGGAGTCTGGCGTGTGTATTTACATGAACCGCATCAGCGCTGAAACCATATTCGTCACGGCAGCTCACGAGAGCACATCCGGGATCATCGGGGTCAATAAGAAGGGGCAGGTACACACTGCACTCAAACCTGTGGCTTGCACAAGAAAACAGGACAAAAGCATTAACAGCATGTTTTAACACGCTTCTAGGCCCGTATCACTAAAGAATTTTTGTGCAAAAAGTGGCTTCTAGCAGCCAAATTCTAAGAAAATTCTGAGTCATGACGTTTTCTTAGAATTTCCCCTAAAAGTGACACGAAAATCCCAGTTAATATAAAAGCTATTCCTCAAGA
>JAUCMT010000154.1:1263817-1274947 GCA_032357475.1 Enteromius thamalakanensis | reverse complement strand
CCTCCGTAAATGTGCTGAACACACTCCAATATTTGTGTTCAACTGTTCTGGGACAGTGTTGGAAGCTTAACTTAAGACACAGTTAGCAGGGTGGCTGAGCTTATGTGACTGGCCCCTGATGTAGATTATTCATTGACTGTATGTGATGACAATAAAATATCTTTTGCATCAGGAACCTGCAGAACCTGTTGATCCTGACGGCCATTAAAGCAGACCGGACACGGGTCATGGAGTACATCAACCGGCTGGACAACTATGACGCTCCTGACATCGCCAACATCGCCATCAGCAACGAGCTGTTCGAAGAGGCCTTCTCCATCTTCAAGAAGTTCGACGTCAACACCTCAGCGATACAGGTACGTCAACACACGATCACGTGATGGTCTGCACACAGACGCCTGGACTGAAGCTCTGTCCCCCGCAGGTTCTGATCGAGCACATGGGTAATCTGGACCGGGCGTATGAGTTCGCGGAGCGCTGCGCCGAGGGCTCGGTCTGGAGTCGGCTGGCTCAGGCTCAGCTTCAGTCTGGTCTGATCAAAGAGGCCATCGACTCCTACATCAAAGCTGGAGAGCCGTCTGCGTACATGGAGGTGGTCGATGCTGCCAGCAGAAATGGTGAGATGATCTGTCCTAGAGGAATCTTACAGATAAAATAGAAAACCATTATTTTACATCGTAATAATATTTCACAGTATTAATTTTAATCAAATAAACGCAACCTTGATGAGCATAAGAGCCTTTTTTAAAAAAGCATACTGATCCCAAACTTTTGAACAAGGTATATTAAAATATATACTGTATCTACATCCAACTATATATATATATATATATATATGCCTGATGTGAGTTTAGGTTGTCGTCCCACTGTAACATTGAATATTTTCAGTGTCCTGACCATTAACAGTCAGTGCTGGAAGTCAAACACCATTTTTTCAGCTTGGTCTGTCCTCAAACATGTGTAAACTGATGTGGAATTAGCTGAAAAACATCTGTGATATGCTGTAAATTGATTAAACAACTTTTTTAGGGAACTGGGAGGATCTGGTGAAGTTTCTTCAAATGGCGAGAAAGAAAGCCAGAGAGTCGTACGTGGAGACGGAGCTTATCTTTGCTCTGGCTAAAACTAACCGTCTGACGGAGCTGGAGGACTTCATCAACGGCCCCAACAACGCTCACATACAGCAAGTACGCAGATTTACACACTTTTTACATTAGCTAGTTCCTTATCTGATGAATCTCTTTTTTCTATATTATTTTTTAAGTGGTCTATTTCAGTATTATTGTCGATGTTACATATACAGGGTGGGCCATTTATATGGATGCACCTTAATAAAATGGGAATGGTTGGTGATATTAACTTCCTGTTTGTGGCACATTAGTACTGTCACGCTCAGACAAGACAGCCAAGAGGGATTCATGTGATCAGGTAAGTTGTTGTGAACAAACAGAAAGTAAGCATCAGCAGGTATAATATCGTGGTGTGCTCATATAAAAGTCTCTGAACATAAATGTAACTCTGCTGGTAACTTTTCAGAATATTCAGTTCATCGCAGGAGAGCAGTGAGGGAGAGGAAGTCAACAGCGTGGATTCAGGTTATCATTTTAGGTAAGTGCAAGGTAAGTATACTCAGTCTTTCTGTGTTCCTTCACAGTGTCCGATAAAACCACAGTCCTTCCAGTGAACGAGCAGAGAAGCTATCAGGCAGGTAAGTGATCGGGTTTGGGTTGGTTTGAGCTAGTAAACCTCGAGCTTAGCCATCAAGTGTTTGGCTGAGGTCCCTTTTGAAGGGTAGGGCATAATGACCGGTAGGTGTCAGTAATCAGGTGATTGTGATCTGGTTGTAGGTGCTGGACTGTCTTCACTGCATGCTGATCCGGGAACAGGTGAACGTGAAGTTGTGACATTACCCCCTCCTCCACAATCAACAATTAGGATGAGATTGATTGAATTCTGTGGTTAGAGACGGATCGAGTATGTCGTCACGATCGACTCAGCTTCTCTCCTCTGGGCCGTATCCCTCCCACTCGATTAAGTACTGAAGACGCCCATTCCGCCGACGGGAGTCGAGGATGGTTTGGACCCGATAGATGTTCTCGGCGGTCTCGACTTCTGGTGGAGGAGGGGGTTCCGTGTGGTCTGTGGAGGGAGGAAACATGGGTTCAGTGTGACGTTTTAACAGTGATACGTAAAAGGTTGGTGCAATTCTGTATTGGAGTGGTAGTTCCAGTTCATAGGTGACTTTGTTTATACAAGGACGAATGGGAATTGGTCCTATGAACTTATTTTTCGAAATGGTGTCCTGAGATGAATATCCCTGATGGAGAGCCAGACTAGTTCTCCTGGTTGGAATTTTGGAGTGGCGGAATGACGAGTATCAGCCCACCGTGTGTGCCTCCTCACTGCTCTCTGAAGTTGGACATGAGCTGTGTTCCATACCCTCTCACTCTCCCGGAACCAGTAGTCGACTTCCGGGACTGAGGAGGGTTCATCGTTCCACGGGAACAGGGGTGGTTGGTAACCTAAAACACATTGAGAAGGGGTTAAGGCATGGCAGGTACAGATTCCAGGAGTCTTGTTGATCGTGGCAGTAGGACCGGAGATATCTGGAGATCTCCTGAATCTTGCGCTCTGTCTGGCTTGCGTTAGTCTGAGGGTGGTATCCCGAGGACAAGCTGATGGTTACTCCCAGTAGACGAAAAAACTCCTTCCACGCACGTGACGTGAATTTAATTCCTCTGTCCGATGCTATGTCCTCCGGGATGCCAAAATGCCTGAATATATGAGAGAATAGAAGTTGAGCAGTGTTCATAGCGGTAGGCAACCCAGGTAGTGGAATCAATTTGCAGGATTTTGAGAATCGATTTACCACAATGAGGATTGTGGCTACTTTAACGAGTGAAGAAAAGAGCCCACCTTGCTTGACGGGGATTTAGTCGTCGTGCCTTCCGTAAGTACTGTAGGTTCTTGTGATCGGTGATAACTGTGAAGGGGAATTTTGCTCCCTCCAGCCAATGTCGCCACTCGTCAAGAGCCAGTTTTATAGCCAGGAGTTCACGGTTTCCCACATCCTAATTTTGCTCGGAAGGGGATAGTTTTTTCGAAAAGTAGGCACAGGGATGTAGAGTGGCTGGTACTCCATGCCATTGAGACAAGGTGGCTCCCACTCCGGTGGTGGCTGAGTCTACCTCTACAACAAAAGGCAAGTCAGGATCAGGGTGCGTTAAAATAGGTGTGTTGCAGAAGGCTGTTTTGAGGTGAGTAAAAGCATCATTGGCTGCAGTGTCCCAGGGGATCGACTTCTTGGCACCCTTGAGGGAGAGATGGTTAGACTGTTCTTAATAAACCTGCGGTAAAAGTTTGCAAACCCTAGGAAGCATTGTAATTCCTTCACTGTGGTTGGGATTGGCCAGTCCTGTATTGCAGAAACTTTCTGTGGGTCCATCTCAATACCCTCTGGAGTGATGTAGTAGCCCAAGAAGTGAACCCGGCGTAAGTGAAACTCCTTTTTTCTCCTTTGAGATACAAGTGGTATTGTCTAAGTCGATCGAAAACCTGTCTGACATGGGACACATGTGATTTCGAATCTTTGGAATAGATGAAAATGTCATCTATATAGATCATTACAAATTGATGCAACATGCCTCTGAACACCTCATTCATGAAGTTCTGAAATACTGCTGGTGAGTTGGTCAGACCATATGGCATAACGCAGTACTCGTAGTGGCCGCTAGGTGTCACAAAAACGTTTTTTCACTCATCCCCACTATGAATACGGATCAAATTATAGGTGCTTTTCAGGTCCAATTTACTAAAAACTCTAGCTTGTCTTAATTCTTCTAAGGTGGAAGGAATTAATGGAAGTGGATAGGCAAATTTGACTGTTCGTGAATTTAGTGCTCGATAGTCAATACATGGCCTTAACCCATCATCCTTTTTGGCCACAAAGAAGAAGCTAGATGCTTAGGGCATAATGATGGGCAGGTGTTAGTAATCAGGTGATTGTGATCTGGTTGTAGGTGCTGGAGTGTCTTCAGTGCTGATCCGGGAACAGTTGAACGTGAAGTTGTGACAAGTACATGTGAGGGGGAAAACTTTTCAAGATGGGCCATTTTGATATACAGTATCACCAACCATTCCCATTTTATTTAAGGTGTATCCATATAAATGGCCCACCCTGTATATATATTTTTTATAAATTTTAAATTAAGTTTTTATTGTTATATTTTCCATTTTATTTTTAATTTAAGTTAAAATTTTACAAATTTATTTAAGTAAAAATTATGAATGTTATAATAGCAGTAAGTTTTTTTAGATAAGTTTAAGTTTTTTAGATTTAATTTAATTTATTTATAAATAACTTATATTTTAACAAAAATGTAAAGTTTTTATGGTGCACGTTTTAGCTTTATTTAACTGAAATTACCCTGTAAATATGAAATTATATTGTTATTTATATATGATAATCCAAAATGAAGTTTTTCATATTATATGTGTGTGTGTTGTGTATTTTATATATTATGTATACATAATTGTTTTAAGATTAATTTCTAATATTATTGTGCACACATGATGACAGCAGCAGAATCACGGGGCTTTATTATTTCCCGTGTCCAGTAACGTGTTTGTGTCTGTAGGTTGGCGAGAGATGTTATGAGGAGGGTATGTTTGAAGCCGCCCGGCTGCTGTTTAATAACGTGTCTAATTTCGCCCGTCTGGCGTCCACACTCGTCCACCTCGGAGAGTTTCAGGAGGCTGTGGACAGCGCACGAAAGGCCAGCTGCACACACACATGGAAAGAGGTGAGCCCCCATCACGGCAGTTTCCAATATTGCCTTTCATGCGGTGTGTAATGTTTCTGTATATGAATGTAAACGATCTACAAAGCTGCAAATCTGAAAGTTCACGATAAATAAAGTCATTGTCTCCCAAAATAAACAACCAACTCTATACAGCCTAAACGAGTCGAATCCCACTTCCGAATTTGCATCATTCCTGCCTATGATGTAGTTTTCAATTTTAATTTTAATTTGTTTTAGTCATTTTGTTCTGCTTTTGTTTTAGTTTTTATATTTATGTATAGATGCAATTAATTTTTTAATTTGATTACTTTAGAATGTATTATATTTATTTTGAATTTCCCCCATTGTAGTGTTAAAGATCATTTACTTGTCGTTTGTAGCTGGTTTGTAGCATCTTGTTATGTTTGTGCAATTCAAATTTGATTAATTTTATTATTTCAGCTATTTATTTTATTTCAGGCAG
Source organism: Enteromius thamalakanensis (assembly GCA_032357475.1). Classification (NCBI taxonomy): domain Eukaryota; kingdom Metazoa; phylum Chordata; class Actinopteri; order Cypriniformes; family Cyprinidae; genus Enteromius; species Enteromius thamalakanensis. Next base: position 1,269,682 of record JAUCMT010000154.1, on the reverse strand, counting down.
TTGTATTTCTACTGTTAATGGGATTTTGAGTTTTTTATGAAATATTTTTGTTTTATTTTATTTCTTATTTATTTAATATTTTGGTATTATTGAAATATTAAAGTGTATGCCATTTTAAAAAAAATAGCTTTTAATTAATATATTTGTAGTTTTCAAATTTAATTTTAATTTGTTTTAGTCATTTGGTTATGCTTTTGTTTTTAGATTTATTATAGGTTTAATTATTATTGTTAATTTTTTGTAATTGTATTACTTACATTTATTTTAAAATGTCCCCCATTCTAGTGTTAAAGATTATTCTCGTGTCATGTACAGCTGGTTTATAGCTTCCTGTAATGTTTGTGTGATTTTTATTTTATTATTTCAACAATTTATTTGATTTGATTTGATTTTGTCTCTGTGATGCAATATTGTTTTTGTATTATTTAAATATTATAGTGTATGCAATTTTTTAATTAGCTTTTAGTTTTATATTTATAGTTTTCAGTTTTAATTTGTTTTAGTCATTTTGTTGTGTTTTTTTTATTTATATATATAGGTTTATTTATTATTATTTTTTATAAATTTTATTACTTCAATTTAGATTTATTTCAAATTTCCCCTGTTCTAGTGTTAAACATTATTCTGTTATCGCTCACAGCTGGTGTAATGTTTGTGTTCCCTCTGAAATCGCTGTGTTTTAGGTGTGTTTTGCGTGTGTGGATGGAGAGGAGTTCAGGTTAGCTCAGATCTCGGGTCTTCACATCGTCACTCACGCTGATGAACTGGAGGAGCTCATTAACTACTATCAGGTGAGCGGCTCTCTGGGTCTGGGTCTGTGGATGAGCTCGGTGCTGTGTGTGACGTCTTCTCTGTGTGCATCAGGACCGAGGGTATTTCGAGGAGCTGATCGTGCTGCTGGAGGCAGCCCTGGGTCTGGAGCGCGCTCACATGGGCATGTTCACCGAGCTGGCCATCCTCTACTCCAAATACAAACCCCAGAGGATGAGGGAACATCTGGAGCTTTTCTGGTCCCGAGTCAACATCCCGAAGGTGCTGCTCTTGCTCATGTGTCATGTTATTTTCATCCTGGGGCTTGAATAGAAAGGTGTGATGCTTGCAACGTCCAGGTGATAGGTTTGAGTTCCATGAATTGATTAGTTTTAGACGTTTAATGCAACGTCTGCCGATATGGATTTGTGAAATGCATTCATGCAAATGAGTGAGTAAATAAAAAAAAGACTAAATAAATAAAATGAGCAGTGCTGTCCAACAATTCAAAATCATGATTAAGTGCATCCAAAATAAAGGTTTTTATTTACATAATATATATGTGTGTGTGCTGTGTATTATTATGTATATGCAAATGCACACATGCATATATTTAAAAATGTTTATTTATGAATTATATTTATATATGATATAAATAAGGTTAATGTAAATATATACATGTAAACACATAATTATTTACAAAATACATGCTGTATTATGTAAACAAAATCTATACATATATATTATATTAAAAAAAACTTTTATTTGGAAGTGATTAATTGTGATTACTCGTCTGACAGCACTAAGGACAGATGAAGTGAGGAAACTGTTGGTTCTCTTGTTGATATTAATGATGATATGAATGCACTGCAATATTTATGATTTGCTGGGTTGTGATTGGTCAGGTGTTACGAGCGGCTGAACAGGCCCATCTGTGGGCGGAGCTTGTGTTCCTGTATGATAAATATGAGGAGTATGACAACGCCATCCTGATGATGATAACACACCCCACCGACGCCTGGAGAGACACCTCCTTCAAAGAGCTCATCAGCAAGGTCACGTGACTCTTGAGTTTGAAGCATGCAGACTTTGAGATCTGAGTAAATCTGAGGATGATGTTTATTGTCCGTGTGTTGGTTTGTCTCATGAAGGTGGCGAATGTGGAGCTGTATTATAAATCCCTGCAGTTTTATTTGGACTATAAGCCGCTGCTGCTCAACGATCTGCTGTCTGTTCTCGCTCCTCGACTGGATCACAGCAGAGCCGTCAGCTTCTTCAGCAGGGTAAACCAACTTATATATTTATATAAAATATAAAACAGTAAAACACCTACCCAAATCTGTATTCAAAAAGCTGTCATTTAGCATTGGTATTATTTCTAAATGTATGTATTAAAGATATTTAAAATATTTTTTTTAATAAATATTATAAAATATTTTTAGTTTTCTTTCTTTTCTTTTTTTTTGCTTGTTTTACATATTTTGTTATTTCTTTTTATATTTCCATTTAATTTAGTTTTTTTTTATTGCTTCATTTTAAATGTATTTTGGTTAGTTTCCAAGACAACATTTCTACTTTCATAGAAGTATTTTATTTTATTTTATTTTATTTATTGTATGATTCAGCATTATTTTGTTTATATATTATTAGCATTATTGTTTATATATTATACTGTGCAAAATTTTATTGTTAGCATTTAGTTGTATATTTTTTAGTTATTTATAGTAATTATTTTATGTGCTTTTGTCATTTTTATACATTTTTGTGTTTATATTTCTACTTAGCTTTAATTTATTTTAATTTGAGGAATTTTATTACTTCAACTATTTATTTTATTTCAATTAGTTGCCAAGACAGCATTTCTACTTTTAACGTGAGTTTGTGTTTTTTATCTAATATATATATTTTTTAATTTCATTTATATATTTTTTTTTTGTAATGCATTATTATTGTATTATTTAAATAATATGGTGCATAAGCTTTTTTTTAATTAGCTTTTAGTTTTATTTTTGCAGTTTTTAATTTGTTTTAGTCATTTTGTTGTGTTTTTGTATTAGTTTTTATATTTTTATATAGGTTTAATTTATTTTGTATTTTTTTAAGGAACTTCAATTTACCTTTATTTCAGTTAATTGCCAAGGCAAATGTGTTCATTTCACTATTAATGTATTTTTTTAGGTAATAAAACTAGTGTATTTAATGCCGTGATGTTTCCAGGTGAATCAGTTGCGTCTGGTTAAACCGTATCTCAGATCAGTGCAGAGCCACAACAACAGAGCCGTGAATGAAGCGCTGAATGACCTGCTGACAGAGGAAGAGGACTATCAGGTACACACACACACACACACACACACTCTCTCACAGCTGCAGTGATCTGAAGGCTCTCTGTTCCTCTCTCGTTCAGGGTCTGCGCTCCTCCATCGATGCGTACGATAACTTCGACCTGATGGGTTTAGCTCAGAGGCTGGAGACTCACGAGCTCATCGAGTTCAGACGCATCGCTGCGTATCTCTACAAGAGAAACCAGTGCTGGGCTCAGAGCATCCAGCTCTGCAAGAGAGACAAACTCTACAAGGTTTGTACAAATTCATTTTTACAAAATAATTTTTAAACTGAGCATATCAATTCAACCAATTACTACAGTTTGATTGAGATTAACTGGAAAGCACCATGAATAAACACGATTTTTCCAAATGAACTCTTGATTTCTCTGATTTCTTTTCTTCCTTCATCAGGATGCGATGCAGTTTGCGGCCGAGTCTCAGGACGGCGCTCAGGCTCAGGATCTCTTGCTCTGGTTTGTGGAGGAAGGAAAGCAAGAGTGTTTTGCCGCGTGTCTCTTCAGCTCGTACGATCTTCTGGCTCCTGATTCGGTTTTGGAGCTGGCCTGGAGGCACGGCCTCGTGGACTTTGCCATGCCGTACTTCATTCAGGTGATGAGGGAGTACCTGAGCAAGGTGCGTATCGAAGCAGCTCGAGCATGATCTTCATTAAGTGCTTTAATCTTCAAATAAAAGACCACTTAAACATTAGTCAAGATTTCTACCTTTTTCCTTTACCTTTTTGAACTTAGTATATGTTACTATTAAATGTATTTTTATTTATAAGTGCTGTGATTAATCCCATCCAAACGTGTTTATGTATGTAATATATGTGTGTATACTGTGCATATTATACACACATACAGTATATATTTAGAAAATATTTGCATGTATATATTTATGTGTAATTTATGTTATATAAATATATTTAATAAGCATGACATATATGTCTTGAATTTATATATGCATGTGTATTTATATATTTATAATAAATATACCACATATATTATTTACAAAAACTTTTATTTTGGATGGGATTAATTGTGATTTAACAGCACCAATACATAAATAATTCAAATATAATAAACAATAATTTTCTATAATAAGTAATAAAAAAAATTTTTTTTCACTTTTTGCTGCTGTTTATAAACCAAATACTGTATTTACCTAGAAAGTCATTATTAATGTAATTTAATTTATGTAAAAATCTTGTATTATTTTAATTAGATTTTTTATTATTTTTTTATTTATTTTGGATGTTATTAATGTGTAAACAGAAACGAAAACTGTTATCATTAAACATTAAATAAAAATAAAATAATTTAATTAAAAATATATATAATATTTTAAATGTGCTATTTATTTATTAATACAAAAAAAAATCACCAAAAAATGTATTGGAATCTAGATATTATAGATGATTAAATTATAGATTAATAAAAAATAATTAATTTGAAAATGTGAACATTTTGCAAATCCTCATTTTATACTGTAATTATAGTTGAATATTGAAAAAAAATATATTACTTTTATTTATAAAAATATTACTATTTATCACTAATAACCTCTGTTTTGGTTATATTTAGACATTAATAATGTGTAAAACAAAAGTTTTTATTTAAAAAATTATTTTGGTACAATAGGTTCTATTTGTTACCATTAGTAAAGTACATCCATGAAAAACACCTATTATACTAAATCATTTATTAATCCTAGTTAATGTTCATTTCAACATTTACTAATTAAAGTTGTCTTTTAATATAATTTAATAAACCTGAGCATGAATTCATTAAGAATTATTCTTTTGAAGAATCTGTTTATAACTACACTCATATTTAATTGATTTATTAGTTGTTATTAGTGTAAATATATCTGTGGAGGTTTGATTTGGAAATTCTGAATGTTTAGTGGCTGATAAACATTGTTCTGATCTGATAAATGAAAAGATCTGAGTAGATGTGATAGCTCTGGTCTCGGAGAGTCTTGAAATGCTCCGGCCGGCTGTGAATGATCTCTAAAGCTGACCTGAGTTTGGTCCTCTGCAGGTGGACGAGTTTTCCCGGCAGGTCAAGGTCTGTCCGTCTCTGTGTTAGACATTAGCGCATGTAGAGTACAGATTCAGAACAGGTCTCTCAATAGTTTGCTTGATTACCCACAGTGCACTGCTCTGTAGCTGTAATAAGCCTGTTTGTTTGTTTGTGTGAGTGCATCTTTGAGAACGTAAAAGGAAGCTAATTATTATTATAAGATGTGAAGTGGTTCACTGGAGTCGAGCATCAGTCCTCATTAACCGCAATCATTTATGACTGTTACTAAGGCAACCGTCTCAAACTAATTTAGTATTCTTTAATATTCGTGCTGAAGGATCATGACAGATGCAGGACACCAGTCTGACCTGCAGATGGCAGCAAAACACTCTTACGTTAAACTTGAGATCTTGAGCTCATTTTAATCTTTTTCTGCATAAATTCAGTTGTATAATTAGAGTAGATGTAATAGCCTCATTGTAGTTAACTTTAAATAATACTATAGAAATGTATTATTAAAGTTAAAATTATGTTAATATTATAATATTAATAAATTATAATATATTTTAAATGTATGTATGAATGCCTGTGTGTGTGTATATACAGTATATATATATATATATATATATATATATATATAATTTTATAAATAAATAGAACATATTCTACATATATATATATAATACATGCATACTTGAAAAAATTATAAAAAATAATAATATATAATATTCTATTCTAGATTCATATATATGTATACATTATTTAAT
>JAUCMT010000154.1:1247151-1263526 GCA_032357475.1 Enteromius thamalakanensis | reverse complement strand
TAACAAATAATAATATATAATATTCAATTCTAGATTCATATATATATGTATAAATTATTTAATAAATAAATAAAATAAATATATAATATTATATTCTATATATATATATATATATAATTTCAGTAGTGTAGGTTTTAGTGTGTGTTATCTAAACTTGCACAAAGCTACACCGTACAAGTAATATTTCATTAACCTCAGTGTAGGTGATTAACAGTTGTCTAGCAGCTTTTATTTTAGCATTTCACATAATCAAACAATAAATATATATATAATGTGAGATATTGCATTGTGGTTTTCTATGTGACATTTATAAGTCATATTTATATAGCTTGCAGAAAGGAATATTTCAGTGAATGTGAATATGGTGGCATGTGATGTGTGACTTTACAGTGTGTTTGCATGAGCCGTCAGAGGAGTGTGTGAAGGGCATGAGCGGCTCAGACAGCGGCTGAATGCACAGCGTTTGGGTAAAAGGACACTTTGACAGTGATGTTTGCTGCTCCGTTGACTTCTGTGTCTCTTACAGGTGGATAAACTGCAGGAGTCTGAGGAGAAGAGAGAGTCTGAAGACCAGGCTCCTGAAGCCTCCTCCATCATCTACGGTGCGCTCCTCTTCAGCTCATTCATGCATTTCTACACCATGTTAAGCTTGTCAAACTGCTTTCACTTTTACAGTATTATGAAATGAAGCATCAGAGTTTGAGCAATACTGTACAACTTCAAACCATTCAATACTGCTTCTGGCCTATATATCATGGCTGCACATGCAGAAATTCTAACGCACAACCAGTTTCAGATCTAACAAGGAATGCATTAAACTCAACAATTATTGTTAATGACACAATATAATGCATTATAATGTACATCAGGAATATCTTCATAATGCATATACATTAAAGCTTCAATTAAAGCGTTACACATTATATTTGTCTGTAGTTTTTTTATTATTATTATAATAATATTAAAATGAAATCTTCTGAAATTAAATTATCTAAAAAATATTTTAAAACATTATTATACATGAAGCATGAATAATTGCATAAATGCATTATCATGGATAAACTACTCCAACTTTTCTATCAGTGGAATTCATGGCGATGAACTTTATTTGTTATAGTTAATATATTAATAACTTTTAACCACGGCATCAAATCCTATTGCATCAATGCGTATTATCTACAGATACATAGTAGAAGGGTGATAAAAATTAAACAGTTTAATGAAATCAAATCAAATTGTTAATATTATTATTATTATTATTATTAAACTATATAACTTATTTAAAAAAGTACTTTAAATGTGCTTTCAGCTGATTGCTCTGTGGCAAGAAACATGAGTAAATGAACGTTTACTTAGATTATAACATTTCAATTTGAGAGAAACTTCTCCAACCTGTGAGCCAGGATATTTTTATTTACATTATATATATCATTTCTGTTTTATTGTTATCTGTAGCTAAATATTTCCAGCTTTTCATAACCATATTCTCTTTTGTTTTTTTTAATGAAGCATGTGTTTTTCCTCTAAATGTGATTAAAAGCTTCAGAAATATAGTATACAGTAGCATCCTGTCCAGAGGTTTGTTGTTCCCTGATCTGATCTGTAACTGTTCCTCGACAGATACTGAGTGCTTGTGTTCAGTTTCAATCACAGATCCTTAAACACTCTTGCTCATGAATATGACCAGTGTTAGGAAAAGTAATGTATTACAATGTTGCATTTCTTCCTAAAACACTAATTATTTTACTTAGTTACTATTTATGAAAAGTAATGGGTTACTTTTGTGTTACTTTTTAAACGTGGGCAGGGATTGCTTTGTTTGATTTTGATAAAAAAAAGTCTTTTTTTATGCAAATGTAAAAGCCCTTTCGCCACAAAAGCCTGAATGAAAACTTCATTCACATCTGTACAGTAGAGCCCAGAAGAAGACAGTTTAACACTCTGCAGCAGTAAATGTTTGAATGATTGAATTGATCATCAAAGGTCAACAGCAAAAATATTGGTTAATAAAATGGGATTAAATTAATGCTTTCAAAATAATTATTTAACTGTGAGTAAAAAAAAAAGGGAAAAAAATTATATATATATATATATATATACAAAAACATACAATATATATTAATATAGATATATAATATTTTTATATATAAAAAAGCATATATTAATAAAATTATATTAATACACAAACATACAGTATATATGACAAATATATTTTAATTATTTATTTATATAATTTCATATTTATTTGTATCATTTAATATGAATAACAAATATAACATATTTGTAAAAAAATATACATACATGTGTTTGTATTTATATAAACATAATAAATATACACACATATATTATGTATTATTATTGCAGTTAATAATTTGACAGCACTAGATTAAATACAGAAAGCATAAAATTTTGCTTATTTAACATGTAATTATTGCAGGTTTGCCTCACATTTTGCATTTGACTGTTTTTATTGATTTTGAGGAATATTGTATTTTTGAATAATGTAATAATGCATGTTTACTTTTATTCTGGAACATGGAGACAGAAGAGCTTTTAATCTATAAAAAAGTGACTCTTGTGATGCATTACTTTACGAAGTACTTAAAAAAAGCAGTCTCTCGTTAATTGTAATGTGTTACCTCCGACACTGAATGTGTGTGTGTGTGTGTGCAGGTCAACAGATGATGCTGAGCGGTGGTCAGACACCCGTCACTCCTCAGACGGGTTTCCCAGCTTACGGTTTCGCTCCTCCAGTGTACGGCTTCAACCTTCAGCCTTGAATTGTCCCGCTAGGAATTCTGGGAAATGTGTACCTGTGCTGCATTCAGGAAGCATGACGAAGCATCTCTGCAATCAAACCCACACCCAGCGCTCCTTACACACGCCGCACAACAAGCTGCTCCTTAACTTGTGCTTGATTTGAAATGGATGAGATGGCACTGATGATGAGAGGAAAGACACTAGACCCAAACAACTCTACACTCTTCAAATAAAGGTGCTCTCGATGCCATACAAGAACCTTTTTTATCTAAATGGTTGCATAAAGAACCTTTCAGAAAGCTGAGAAAAGCTGAGAAAGAGATGGTTTTTCTATTGCACCTTTATTTCTAAGAGTGTGCTGTAGTTAGGGTGAATGCTACAGACTCATTTCTTGGTTCTCATGTTTGTTTTTTTAATTGTTTGATTCTGCAAGTATTAACTGTGTTTACATTTCAGGCGGTACTAAATTTGAGTTTTACAATGTGAAGGACGTCTGTTTATTGTAGCTGTGCATGATTATTGAGGCTTTTTCTGGTTCTGTTCATCATCCGCGTTACTGCAAGCCATATGCACTGTCTATAGTGTCATGTTGTAGTCAAAAGAGACATTATTTTTTAGGAAAACAATATGCAAAAAATAGAAAAAGGGATGTTTAGGTTGCTCAGTGTGTAGCGACTCCTTAGACTGAAGTGGAATACTGGCAGAGAATAAAGTTTACATGTGCTGTTCGTTCTGTCTCGCTCTTGTAAGTCACTTCAGGTCACACTCTTTCACCTTCTTCCTGTTTAGTGTGGGTTTTGTGTGTTCATGTCTGGATTCTTGCTCAAGTTTTAACGGAACTGTGTATAGCAGAATGATCACTGATAATTGGGATTAGTTTTGTTGTCAGTATCCATGTAGTGCCAGAGTTACATTATGTTTCTGAAAAGCTATTTTATATTGCTAATTTTGGTAACACTTTATTTTACGGTTACACCTATTAGTTGCTTATTAGCATGCATATTACCAGAGTATTAGACATTTATTAGTGCTAATTAAGCACATTTTAATGCCTTATTCTATACAGCCCTAATCGTACCCAATACCTAAACTTCACAACTAACCTTACTATTAATAAGAAGCAAAAAAAAATTAAAGTCACAGTTAATAGTTCATAACTTTGACATATTCTGAAGTGTTACCCCACCCCAAGCCTACTTCATAGAAACTATTTCCAAACAAATCTGTTATCCAAAAAACTACAGTAGCAATGTAGTGCATGTCCAAAACAACAACAACAAAAAAAGTATTACCTTAGTGCTCACCATTTGTTATTTTAGTTAAATTTAGTGCATATTCACTAGCAGTAACAATAATAAACAATAATTATAGTAAAACTAACTAAATAAAAGCTCATTGCTACATGTTACTTTTTTGTAAGGAGGCCCAAACCTTAAATGGATAATTAAATGGAAATTAATTACATAATTACAAATAATTTAATAAAAATAAATGGATGAATTAATAAATATAATAATAAAAAGCAAATAAAGTTATAAGTGAAAACAAACAGGAAATTTTATTAAATGCAGTTTAGATTTATTTTTATAGTTTTCTACATATAGTTTTCTTTTTATATTTTTTTTAACTTAATGCATTTTTTTAAAGATATATATAAATTTAATATATATGTTATTTCAATTATTTTTCCCGTTTTCATAGTTAAATATTGGTACATGTATTTATTTAAAATTCTGCAGGTTTTAAGGCTCCAGTCTGCTGATTTATATACAGACTTATTTATTAAACTAAAGTCTTCAGCTGAAGATCTAAAGTAGTGAAGAATGATGTTTGATGCGGATCCAATTTAAATCGAGTTTGGTTTCTGGAGGGCGTGACGCCGAGAGTGAGTGAGAGAGAAAGAGAGAGAGCTGCGAGCCACGCCCCTGTCTGCCGATCTGCCCGCTGATTGGCCGGGCGCAGTCTCATGTCATCAGTATATGATCGCGCGCTGCTCTCAGATGAAACAGCGCTGTGCTCGCGAGGACCTGCCCGAAGATGAAGAGCAAAGCCAAACTCACCCATCCTGGAAAAGCCATCCTGGCAGGTCAGTTTATACACAGAACTAACACACAAAGACCGACAACTCAGAAAGAATCCAGAAATGAAGTTTTCACGTCACATTTGAGGGAAATTTGATTCATTTCTGAACTCTGAATATCTGTTGCATCTGAACTTGTGAATACTGTATGTGTGATTTCATATCTTCAGAAAACTCCTGGTTTTGTTTATGATGCTTAAACATAGAAAAAAGACGAATCTGTGTTGTCAGTCCAGAAAATAGACACTACTGTTTGTGTATGAGAGTGATTTAGTTGAGATGTTTTGCTTCAGAGTAAGAAATATGATTTATCAGTCCTGTAAAGGTCAGATGCTCACTTCTGTCAGAGGAAAGATGGACGCTTTATTTGTTTATTTTGAGACATAATACAAGTCAGGTGTATGAAAACACATTAATATTTATGATAAATCTTTATGTAGAATGAACAGGTTTTGCTGTCAACAACTCCAATAAACCATGTTTCTTCACAGAACAATAGTTTATTCTTCAGAATTATTAATCATATTTATTATTGCACATCTGTTTGTTTGTTTTTGACTCATGCTGCTGTTTAATGAAAGCAATAAGAAACTCAAGGCCTTATTTTTTTCACCGTTGCATAAATGCAGAGTAAAGATGGTCTTAGAATAGATTTCAGAGCAATTATAAAGTAGTTTTGGTCATTACAATCTCTCTCTTACCTGTCTGAGCAGCGCTGACGGATCCGCTCTGCTGTTCTCTGGGTAATTGGTTAACTACCATCTGGAAACTGTTCATCTGAAACCAAATGACAGGTTTTAATGGCTGTGATATTTTTTCTCTGTATATAAGCTTGTGCTGCTCCACCCGTCTGTAATTACACAAAGCAGCCTTCAGATGGAAATGCCACGTCTTATTACAGAAGAGAATATGACAGGCTGGTGCTGGAGTTAAGTCCAGTTTAAACCATATTTTGTCTTTATTTTGCGCACAGTAATTAAGGAAAATACAGTGTGTGAGTGTGTATCTATATATAGATATATATCTATGTGTGTGTATAAATAGTTCAATTGAATAAAAGAAAAATGTAATCTTGATTGAATGTTGATACAGTTCATTTAAATTTACAGTATTTTTAAGTAAAAGTAAAATAAAGTTAATAAATAAATCATATAAAAAAAGAGAAAATATTAAGATATTGGATAACATTAATTATTATTTATTTATTTAATCTATTGTTTTAATTATTTATATATGTATTCATAGCCATATGTTTAGATTACACAAGCAAAATCAAATGTAAATAATTAAATAAATAAATAAATGTGAAAATATATAAATTAATCGTTTAATACATAATTCAATATTTTGAATTATGTATTAAACTATATATATTATATATGATTTATTTATATTTATTTAATTTTGAGTTTGTAAAACAGGTGATTGATCTGTTTTTGTGGTGCGTTTGTATTTTTTTCAGTCGTACTAAGATTTTCTAAACTCTTTTGTTTGGGACGATGAGTTTAGTCCTGTATGGAGGGATTGTGTTGTTTTCAGCTGATGGACTCTGTATTGTTGAGCAGCTCTGGTTTACTGTCACACAAACCCATCAGTGACCTGGAAACATTTCACACGCTATACACACTCACACACACGGCATTCCAGAGCAGTTTTCCATAGTCACATGTGTAGTGAGATTCCAGCCGTCTGACAGAGGACGTGTTCACATGTGCGTCTCCTGTCATGCTGTTTCTAAGAGAGCGTTCAGGGTTTAAAACTCACGTGACATCTTCATCTACAGCGACTTACACAAAAAGAGCAGGAACAATCACTTGCTCTTCTTCTGTTACTCATGTTTACAGTAATGCACTTTGCATGTTGCATCAGAATTAATGTACATATATGCATATGAAAATATGCAACACTGAAACATTCAGTCTATTCAACAAACTTTGATTCATTCCACTGAGTCATTTGAATCAAACAATTTATTGGCAAGGTTTTATGTTTATTTACTTACGCAAATACGTATCTGATTACTTTAACTAGGTTGAAACTTTTTTAGTTTTAGTCTTTCCAGTTTGCTTGGATAGAATGACATAAATATTGATACACTGCAAATATTTATGTCCAAATATTGTGTGCATTATGTTATATTATATTCACGAGTGAATTTGCCATATATATATATTTATACACAAATTTGTTACTTTAAGTAAAATAAAATAATTTGCTATTTTATATAGAAATAGAAATAGAATTTGTTTCTTTAAATAAATAAATAAAAATGCTATTTTATATAGAAATAAATGTTACTTTAAATAAAATTAAATAATTTGCTATTTTATTTAAAAATAGTTCATTTAAATAAGATATTTTGCTATTTAATTAAAACTGTATATGATAAATTATATGACAAAAATAATATATAATATAAATAATATAAAAAAATAAATACTTACAAATGATAAAATAATCATATAAATAGAAAATAATTATAAATTAAATATGTAAGCACAAACTTATTTCAACACTAAAATTACTACAACTAATAAATAAAAATTAATAAAAACTATATAGCCATAAATAATAATAATTAAAAAAAAAACATTAAAAAAAGTCATAAAAAATACAAAAATGTCACATATTAAAATAATTGCTTCTTTATTTCTGCAATATTTTAAGTGTGTATATTGGACTCTGTCAGAAGGTTTAAATATACTGTATTGAGATATATTGTTCAGATATTTCATGCAGTCATGTTATAGTGATGGGTCGGCCGCCTGCAGGCACTACTGTCTAATGGAGAGCCGTCAGATCGCTGCTATTGTGTTTTCTTCATCACTCAAGCCCTTTATACAGCCAGTGCTCTGTAAAAGTGTGTGTGTGTGTGTGTCTCGCCGGGAGGCTGCAATTAAGCTCAGCGAGTGCTTGTCTCCTCTCTGAGGCCAAGGGTTCGTCAGCGCTCCCCTCCGTTCCCAATCACTTCTTCTTCTTCCGTCTGTCTCTGTTTCTGTCTGTCTCTCTACCTGAGGCTCCAGGCCCTCCAGTAGATCCAACATCATGCATTAATAGAGCCGTAATGTCGCCAGTTGCTTCCTCGAGATACATGAAAGGAATTATTCATCTGTCATCTGCCTTTAAAGTAACGCCAGAATCCAGAAACACATTCCTCCATCGGGAATCACCACATCTAATTAAAACAGCGACTTAATAATTATTAAAAGTGTACATTCTGTTATTATCTGTAACACTTCATGTCTTCTGTGGATGCAGAAGTTTGGGGTCGGATAAAAAAATATATATATATAATTTGTTTTTTATTATTATGGATGAATATCATTTGATTAAACGTGGCAGTAACACATTTCTAATGTTGATTTCCTATTTAAAAAAAAAAGTTTTATTTATCAAAGGACTCTAAACATTAAATGAATCACCAATTTAACAAAAATATTGCTTATTTAATAATCAGATGTTTTTCGTTATTATTGCGCATCACATAAGAATGATGCATCATGTGACACTGAAGATGCTGAAAATTTAGCTTTGATCACAGAAATAAATTATATTTTACTATAGATCTACAGCTTTTTAAGAATTGTAATCATATTTTACAATTTTGCTAATTTTTGATCAAATAAATGAAGTATGCACAATATTAAAGAAAATGTACTGACCTCAGAAACAGCAGTGTATGTTAAAGTTCAGAACAATATTCAGAATATTATCTTTTCCATATAATGAAAGCACCAGAAGGCAAACATAAACATGTTAAAAAAACACAAAAATAGTCCATATATAAGTGATATAAAATGTAACTAAAACTTAGTGTACAAATCTAATGGATTATGGGGACTGTGTATGATGTGACAGCAAAAGTGTATTAAAAAAACAACTTAAAATACAAAGAACATAACATACAAACAGAATAAAAGAGGGTTATTTTCAATGTTAGAGTTTTTTTTATTTGCTGTCGCACCATTTTTTTGACCTCATCACATCCTTCCTAATTTACTGTGATTGTACTGAAAAGAGCAGCATGGACATTCTTCAAAGCGTCTTCTATTGTTCTGCATTAAAGAAAGAAAGTATATGTTTTGTATTGAGACGTGAGAAAGTAAACCATAATCCATAACATTTTGTAGATTCTGGATCCTGTGAATGCTGAGAGCTTGTGTTGTATTGATGTGGTGTGTTTGGTTAAGGTTTGTGTTTTGACTGATGTTTCATTGCAGCAGGTTATTACAGAAACACACACACACAGAGCGCTGACGGATTCTGCGCTCATGTAAATCAGTCGTGTTTCTCTGGCAGGCCTCAGATGTGGCGTCTGTGGTAATTTCCTGCCGTTCGCTCTGTTTCTGTTTCCACACGCAGACGTGAGCGTCAGAGAGCTTGTAAAGGCCTTTAGCTTGATTTATGATGCTTCTGGGTGAAGCGACCAGCAGTAGCTCATGGGGTTATTGATTAGCTGCTTTAGCATCTCTCTCTGTGTGTGTGTGTGTGTGTGTGTGTGTGTGTCAGAGAGAGAGATTTTAAAACACCACCTCATTTCAAACAGGTCTCAGTGTGTAAGAAAAATAACTAGTAACATAAGATTGCATTCGAGTTAGAGCTAGTTAATGCATGAACTAACATTAAATTACAATGAGCATTACATTTGTTATTTTCTAATCTTTCAAGGTTTAAAAATGAACGTGTACTCATTCTCAGGACATTTAAGATTAGGATGAGTTTGTTTCTTCATCAGATTTCGAGAAATATAGCATTATCTCAGCTATGGGTGCTCTGCAGTGAATGGGTGCCGTCAGAATGAGAGCTGATAAAACCATCACAATAATCCACAGCACTCCAGTTAACATCTGGAGGAGACAAAAACTGTGTATTTTTAAGAACCAAATCAATTTTTAAGATATTTTATAACTTTAAACCATTGCTTAAATATGAGCCTATAATCCGACATAATGCTTCCTCCAAGTGAAAAGGTCCAGTCACATATGAGTTAAGAGCTGTTTTGGCTCATAAACAATCCTTGTTTTGTCTTCTCAAGACATTAACTGCTGGACTGGAAGTGCTGTGGATTATTGTGATGGTTTTATCAGCTCTCATTCTGACGGCACCCATTCACTGCAGAGCATGAGTATGATGACAAGTGAAGTGAAGACACATCTGATTAAAAACTCATCTATATCTTATATGGCCTGAGTTAATAAATTACAACGGTATTTTGTTTGTTAATTTCAGCTCAATAATATCAACAGATGAAACTTTTGCTTTTTTAATAATGTATTAGTAAATGTTATAATGATCTCAAAATGATGTAATGATCATATCATTTTATAATGATCTAAAAACTCTCAAAGTGTTTTTTATTGTTAGTTCTAATCCTGACACCTGGATTGATCTAAACATCGATCTAAAGCAAGGAAAATGGAAAAGGGACAGTGAGTGAGATAGATGCAGTGTTTTGCTCTCAGCCTTGTTGTGTAGCTCATATATTTCAGTTTGTGCCAGAAAGACAGATAAATGGTGTGTGTGTGTGACACCATGAACCATAACTAGTCACACCAGTCTGATTCAGATCTCCGTCACGTTTGTTGTGTTTCTCATGCGTCTGAGTGACTTGTAGGAGTGTGTGTGTGTGTGTGTGTCGTGCAGCGGGTCAGGGATGGGCTAATGGTCCCTCCCATGTCCCCACGGGCAGATGAGCTATTACAATTAGAGAGATGAGAGAGGATCGTTGCTCTTATTTCATCCTGTCTGCTGCATCTGTACCAACTGATCGGGATTTTAAGGCTGTGAAAACAAGGCCTTAAAAATCACCTTTAAAAACAGAGATTGTTTTAATAGTTTGTTTGAAATAATGATATAACACCCAGCGTATCAAACATTAACACTGTAAATATTTGTTAATGAATCGTTAAAGCTTTTTATTCTGAGTGATATTAATACTTTTATTCATCAAGGATGCATTCAATTGATCATTTTGACATTTATAATGTTACAAAAGATATTTATTTTAAATTATTCTGTTCTATTGAACTTTCTATTCACCAAAGAATCCTGAAAAATAAAATGTGTCACATTTTTTACAAAAGTATTGGCTAATGTTGATAATAATCTCAAATGATTTCTTAAGCATCTTGTGACACAAGACTGGAGTTATGATGCTGAAAATTCACAGAAATAAAAAGAGTTCAAATTTAAATGACTATTTTACTAAATTTTTGATTAAATAAATGCAGACTGGGTGAGCAGAAGAGATATGAAAACATACACATGTTTACAGACTGATTTTTTATTAGTCTGAAATACCTGAATGATTGATTATGGTGTAGATCTGAAAGAGCCGTAATCTGATCAGAAGTGTGTTTTGTGTGATCTTTCGTCTACAGGAGGAATCGCAGGAGGCATCGAAATCTGCATCACCTTTCCTACAGAGTATGTGAAGACTCAACTACAGTTAGACGAGAAAGCCAACCCGTCCCGATACAGAGGCATCAGTGAGTACACACACACACACACACTCACGCGTGACGTTCACATCCTCTTTGGAGTTAATTAGTGAAACTCTCCGGGGCAGAAATGATTCCAACCTGCTGCTGCTGCTGCTGCTGCGACCAGAAAGTAAACAAACTTATCTCCTCCCTCTCTCTCTCTGTGTCTCTCTCTCGCTCTCTCTCTCAGTCTCAGTTATGTATGATATCTAAGATCAGATTTTCAATGTTACAGTAAGTTTTTAGTGTCCTGTTGATATGAAAATAATACTGATATGTAATGATCCATATTTATTTTGCCACTTTTTGTGGTATCTTTTTGTACAATATTTATGAAGTGAAAAAAAAGGATTGTTTTTATGGTAAATAAAGAGATGTTAAAGTCAAGTCTCTCTCTCTCTCTGTCTCTCTCTGTCTCTCTCTGTGTCTCTCTCTCTCTCTGGCTGAAGCTCAGAGAACATTTTAACAAGCCTTCTGTTGATTTAGCAGACAGACTGACAGCTGCTCTTAGTTGCACATACCCAGATGTTATCTTAGAGCTATTGATGTAACATTAAGTTTTTCTTAATATTTTGAATGAGATTTTTTTATATGTTTCTGTTTTAGATCTGATTTAGCAAGTTGTCTTTATCATATATATATACATTTTTAAATATGTTTATATACTTTTATAAATTTCTTTCATTAGTTATTTTAGTCATTTAGTTTAGCCTTTATATATCTATATTTATATATCTTTATATTTATATATTAGTTATTTTAACACTTTAAGCTACAGCTACAGTAAATTAAAATGATTGTATTTCAGACAGTTTTATTGTACTTATTTTTTAAATGAATTCTATTTTTGAGTAATGAAATGTTTTCTGATGGTATTTATTTTTCTTTTATTTATATTAGTGCTTAAAATTAAACTAAACGAAAATGGGAAATGTTGCCCTGGCAACTAGCTGAAATAAAATGTACTATGTTACGTAAATGTAATATGTTAAAAAAAAGTTGTTTTTTTAGCTAATTCATGTGACACTGAAGACTGTGCGCATCACAGAATTAAATTAGATTTTAACACTCATTCACATAGAAAACAAATGAAATATTCTAATAATATTTGTGTTCACAGCGGACTGTGTGTCGCAGACGGTCCGTCATCATGGAGTGAAGGGTTTATATCGAGGCCTCAGCTCGCTGCTGTATGGATCCATCCCTAAATCTGCAGTCAGGTGTGTTTCATTCTTTGTTTTGTGTTTAGAGCACAATTAAAACAAGGTGGATCAATGTGCTGTTAAAAGTAAGCTCAGATGAATAAGCAAATGAAACAAGCATCACAGGAGAGAACGAGTGCCGTGTAAGATCCATCTGTTGAGCCAAATCCAACTCATATACAATAAATACATAAACAGAAACTAACAGACGCGCCTTCATGCATACTTAAACCGTGCAGCCTATCTATTCCAGACAGCTGACATTTATTATGCTGATTGTTTTTGTTGAAGCGAGGCTCTTTCTCATTCCGAGGCAGTTTGGTTTCTCCCGTGAGTCTGTGTGTGTGTGTGTGTGTGTGTCCGGCGCTGTCTGTCAGACTGATGCTCTCTGCTCTCGTGGGCACAGAACTGACCTCTGCACACTGAACACACATCAGCTCCTGTCACTGGTTACTCACCCTGCTGTCGTTCTGCAGACGCTTGACAAAAAACACAAACTCTTCACACTGCTTTCTTTCCACACAGACGCATTTCATACAGGCAACATGTCCGTTAGGCTCCAAAAACAACAAGAACAGGTGATTACAGCACTGCTGGCTAAACCTGCCGCAGTTTACATAGAAATATCATTAATGTGCACTGTCCCTTATTAAATAAATCAAATGAAAAAAGTTTCACCCGTAGGCTTATTTCTGCATTTAACAATAAGGTGGATATTTTTTATGAATATTTTTTTATTTTCTGATTTTTTAATAGTAATATTGTTGTTTTTTCATTTTTATTATTTTTAAACTATATCTATGTAATTCTGCTATTAGATTTTGGATTTTGAATTAATTATAAGTTCTTTTTTTTCAATTAGGTTAGTTTTAGTAATTTTGTTTTTGTGTAATTCTACTAGTTTTTATGCTTGCTTTTTAGTTCATTAATATACTTTTATACTTTTTATTCAAATTTTGAATTCATTTTTATTATAGTATTTTTGTTTTAATTTGCAGTTTAGTGATACATTAATAATAATAGATGCATAAGTAAAAAAAAAGTATTAATATAGTAATACCAATAAAATAGTTTATTAATATAATGTTTTATTTTTACATTTTTTGTTTTAGATTTATATTTGGTTTTTATTTTTAGATTTCCAATTTTCATTTTATTAAAAAAAAAAAAAAATAAATAAAATTTATTTCAAATGTATTAAAAACTAGAGAAGCATTAACATTTTCCCTAAAAAGAAATGACTTCGGGGTGAATAAATGATGACAGAATTTTTAGAAAAAAAAAACGATTCTTTGATAAAGAGAAGAAATGAATAAAAGATTTTTAGGATTCATTCATGCATGAAAAGATGAAAGTGAAATGCGTGTCCAGACGATCTTATGTTTCTCATTGTTCTTGTTCTAGTTATTCTGAATCTAATTCATTAGTCTGGACTGGTTCTGGATCAGCTGTGTTTTAGTGGTGTGTGTGTCTCTTTAAGAGTGTGTCGTCTGTGCCTTCCTCACACTCAGATTGATTAAGGTCTTCCTCCTCCTCTTTTCATTAGCTGATTGGACTGGTTTTGTGCGGGTGACCTTGTGTTTGTCCTCTTAATGGATCCAGTGCTGTCCGTCCGTCACTGACTGCTGGATCCCAGCCCAGATTACGTTTACGAGCAGCGTCTTGTTTAAATTCAGCTGTGTTTTCCGACGTCCATCAGAGACTCTGCAGCTGTATATATCCACCAACCCTACATTTTTCTTTTTCTTAGACAAATACTCTATGCATTAATTAAAGATGCTATAGTTAGATCATGTGTTTATTCTACTGTTCAAATGATGTAATACAGAAAATACAGTATACTTTTTTTTGCATATTCACTATTCAGTGCACACTAGCGTTATTTTAGTAACATTAATAGACTTTTACAAAAATATTTTGTAATTTTTATGTATCTACATCATTTTCACATTTTTATTAAATTATTTGTATCATTTTTGTTATATTTTATTTATTTTTTCTGTTTCTGTTTTTAAAATATACAGCATTGTTTTAGTTTATGAGTCTCTATTTTTATATTTTATGACACAAGATTTTTAAATATTTGTTTTAGTTTATTCATTTATATTCTGAATTAATTGTATTATTTTATTTTAGTTGTAGTAATTTAGCTCTTTTGACATTTTTATTTGTTAAGTAATATGTTTATTCAATTTTTCTCCATGCTTTAGTTTATCAATATACCGTCATAGTTTTTACATTTATATTTTGAATTAGTGTTTATTTTATATTTTAGTTTGTTTTAGTAACTTAGTTTTATTTTGTCATGTTTATTATTTTTTAAAATACCTTTAATTTTACACATATTTTGTTTTAGTTTATTAATAATATTGTTGTTATATGTTATATGTTATAGTTTTCATTATAAATGAGATTTTATTTGTATATTTTCTGTAGTTTATTTCAAGAGTTTTTAGTTATATTTAATGATAATAGCCATGGTTCACACTACTTAGTAAGCACTATGCTGTTTGAGTCATATATTGATGCATACTGCATACTATTTTATTAAAAACACAATTTATTAAAAAGAAAATTATGCAGTATATTATATTATTTTAATAAATTGTGAAATAATGAGTAAAGCATATGTTAAGCAGCTGGTTAGTATTCCTTTCTGAACAGCCAGTCTGTGTTGGATAGTGTGAGTTTCATCCTGTCATGCTGAAGAAGCAACAAGTATAGAGCTGGATGGATGATTTTAAAATTGAATTTGATACAATTGAGTTTGATGGATGGAGAGAGAGAGAGAGAGAGAGAGAGACGTTAAGCAGACAGACAAGTCGAGGTCCAGGAGGATTGACAGGCAGTTTGTGTTTATCTCTTCTGTTCACTTCAGTGTTATAAATAGTCTTGAGTAAGAAATAAACATGGAGCAGGTAATAAAAGCACAGGGCTTCTTCCTGCTGCTAATGGACACCTGTGTCCTTCCTCCGGTGCTTTTCTGCTGACGCCGCTGCATTCACTGGAAATAAACTTCAGATCTGAGACTCGAGGCTAATCGTGGGTCTGCATGAATAAAGTTTGTGGAAATGCATGTCTGTGTTTCCTGTGTGTTAACAGCTACTCTACAGAGCCAGAGGAGGAATACAGCATACTAGTGTCCTTATTTCTGCTAGATATAGCGTTATGGTGGTGACGGTCTAAGTCTAAGTATGTCCCCTTTATGTTATTTTATTTATTTCTTTTTTAATCGTTTTTAATCGTTTGAATCGTTAATTTTTTAATCGTTGGTTGAGAACAGAAAAACATCTTACATAACAAGAAAAAAAGAGAGCATAAAAGAGTAAAACAATTATAGAGTGAACACGCTATTTATAGCAGGCCGTGCGACCTCCCAAAAACTATTCACCTTTGAATATTGCCAAAATATGTTTTATTTAATTTTTTAAAGGAAAATAACAGAAGTGATTAAGCAAACTATGCTTTAATAATCATTTTATTTTATTTCATTTTATTAATTCAAGTGAAAGAAGCAAGCAATGCTTTAGTTAATTAAATTAAATTAATTATTATTAATGATTAAATTAAATACATTTTATTAAGGCAAAGGAAATAAATGATATAGCAAGCATTACTTTATTGATTATTTTATTTGTTTTATTTTAGATTTTTTTATTTAGCCAAAGAAGTAATATAGCAAGCTTTATTTTAGTGATTATTTATTTATTTATTTATTTTAGATTAAGCTTCATTAAGCCAAGTGAAAGATGTGATAAAGCTTTTTACAAAAAAGTAATTTAATTTAATTTAATTTAATTTAATTTAATTTAATTTAATTTAATTTAATTTAATTTAATTTAATTTAATTT
>JAUCMT010000154.1:1228795-1243767 GCA_032357475.1 Enteromius thamalakanensis | reverse complement strand
TTAATCTAGATTAATTTGAAAATTAATCTAGATTAATCTAGATTAAAAAAATTAATCTATGCCCACCCCTAATTTATATACTGTATATATATATGCACATGCATGCAAATATTCAGGAAAAATATGTTATGTTTATATATTAAATATATTTATATATAATGTAAAATATAATAATATTAATATATACATTTATATAAGGGAAATATTTTCAAAATATATACTGTGTTTGTGTGTCTATATATTAATTATAATTATACACAGTACACATACATATATTATGTAAATAATACATATTTTTGTTGTTTTTTTGATTAATTACAGCAAAAATAATTGTAAAATGTATAATTAAACTGTATATGGTTTTTGTGTTTAGGGTCTGGAAGCTCATAAGTATAAAAACACAATGGATTGTGCCGTGAAGATCATGCGGCATGAAGGACCAGCGGCGTAAGTGTGTGTGTGTGTGTGTGTGTGTGTGAAGCAGCTTAATTGACATACTAAATAATTTCCTAATGAAAATGAACGAATGCAGAAAGGTTGGTGTGTGGCAGGGTTAATCATATTTAAACAAAAAACATTTTTAAATGGTAAACAATGTTATTTTTAAAAAATAAAATAAGCATTAACTGAAATTATATAGTAATATCTAACAAAGTTATTATAAATCATTTTTAAAAGATCTCTTTAATTGCAGCTAGTTGCCAAGGAACAATAAAACTAAGAACTAAATACAATAAAACATAATAAAGTTATAAATAATTTATATAAAAAGCACATAGAAATGACTAAAACTTGTAAAATGTAAAAGAGAAAATATAAAATTAAAATTCTATATAAGTATGTATTGAAAACATTAAAAAAATTATAATAGTATATCAGGGATACTAAAATAAGACTGGTTTGCTGGTTAAATTTGGGTTACTTTTTAGTTGAACAAACTAAGGCTTATTAGTTGAAAATAAAATAAAATAAAAAAAAAGACTAAAAAGATCATCTACATGTCTGAAATATAATACATACGACAATATTTTATTCTAATTATAACTAATATTGAATACATATTTCAGGTCAAAGGAATTTTAGTGTCACTGAGATGCTAAGATAAAAGATGCTATGTTATTAATTTAATTAATATTTTTTTAATATTTTTTTTTTATATATTTTTATGTTAACATTTTAATTGAATGAATGTTTTAGTAATTTTGTGTTTTGTTAGTTTGATTATTTTATTTATTTAGTTGCTTGTAATTTTTTTTTCATTTTAGATGTTTCATTAGAAATGAGAAATGGAAACGAGGAAACGAGCTCAAACACACTAGTTATTTGCTGTAAATGAATGAAGATCGTTGTGGTTTTGGTTTGATGTGCAGGTTTTATAAGGGTACGGTCCCGAGGCTGGGACGAGTGTG
Organism: Enteromius thamalakanensis; assembly: GCA_032357475.1. Classification (NCBI taxonomy): domain Eukaryota; kingdom Metazoa; phylum Chordata; class Actinopteri; order Cypriniformes; family Cyprinidae; genus Enteromius; species Enteromius thamalakanensis. Next base: position 1,242,358 of record JAUCMT010000154.1, on the reverse strand, counting down.
TTTGGACGTGGCTATCGTCTTCATCATCTACGAGGAGGTTGTGAAGGTCCTCAACAAAGTCTGGAAGACCGAGTGAAGAAAGGAGGAGCAGAAGAGATGCCATCACTGTGACGTCTGCAGGTTTATTCCCAGTAGTTCTGCCTTTAAACACACACGTAAGATTCATGTGATTAACATGAAACATTGTAAGTTCCAATTTGAACAGATTTTGTTTATTAATAAATATACTATTTAACGGCTAGATTTAATAAAGAGCAGACAGAAGCCTGTTTCTGCCACTGAATAAAAAATACTAAAATGTTATATGAAGTATGAGAAAAAAATACAGAATTGTGTGCTATAAAGTCCCATATGCAATATAATTATAAAGTCCAATTTTGAGGAGAATAGCAAGGTAATAAAAAGTCAAAAACCTATACATCTTTAGATAAATAATCTACAAATATCTATAAAAAGATAAAACATATCAATGACTTTTTATTTGTTATTCAGTGATGAAAACAGGCTTTCATAGAAACCCTGAGCCAGAGAAAAGTGTGACTGTAAAACCTTTAATTTAAGTAGAAATATTAACATATGTGTATGAATATTTAGAGCTATATTTCCTTACTACAGATCATTCCATTACACTGTGCGAAAAAAATTAAAAATGTGATTCTTTTTTTACGTTTTTGACATTTCTACTTAAAATGTTTTGTTGTTTTTTTAATCTAAGGCTAATATTTTTACATTCGTAAAAGCTTTTTTTATTAATTTGAATATATTTATTTTCTTGTTGCACACGTGCCTTTGACCATCAACCTCTTTCAACACAAGCAGACATTTTTACCAGTTCTTTTGTCGGTTTGGAAGCATCTTCTCGTGATGACCTGCTGTATCTGTCTATGTGCAATATCATGTGTATCAAACACAGCTGGAATACACATCCAGTGAATGTCAAAGACTTGTAAACACTTCTGAGCAGAACCCATGTGGATTATTGTTTAAGTGTTTTTGCAGCATGCATCTCCAGCTGTGTGTGTGTGTGTGTGTGTGTGTGTGTTGTATGAAGTGAAATAGTATCATCTATCTTTGATCCTGACTGAAAGTGCTGCCGCTGGCCACTAGAGGGCAGAACAGACAGACGTTTCGGATCTCTGCTTCAGTGTTGATCTGTGTGTGTGTGTGTGTGTGTTTGGGCCTTCTAGAAATACTCTGTGGGATTGTTTGTGCCATATACTGTTATGTGTATGTTCTTGTCCTTTTCTTTGTAGATGTAGAGTAAAGGCTTCTTAAACTAAATGCTAATGTGCTAATAAAAAAATTATTTTCAGTTAAATCCGCTCTGTCACGTTGTATTGTTATTTTGTGGTACTTTAATTTTAAACAAGGTCTCATTTTTGACAAAGAAATATCATAATTTACTCTCTATCTATATATATATTACATTCAATTTTTCTAACTGATCAAAAATAACAAAAAAGACATTAATAATGTCACAAACAATTTCTGTTTTAAATTAATAAACTTTCTATTCATCTGTGTATCTCGAAAAAATAAAATATATCATGATTTCCACAAACATTATCAGCAGCACAACTGATGTCAGCAGTGATAATATTTAGAAATGTTTCTTAAATGTTTTTTTATGGTAACAAATAGTGGAAATGCACCTATGCTGAAAAGTAAGAAAACTAGAAAAATCACAGGGTGATTAAATACTTATTGACCTCACTGTATGTGTGTGTGTGATGCAAAAAAATTAATTAAAATATTATAAAACAATCTAATAGTATCAAGCAGTGTCTCAGTGATTTTAAAATAATACCGCTCAGTATATTAGAATGAAGACTGGTGTAATGATGCTGAAAATACAGCTGCGCATCACAGAAATAAATTACAGTTTAACACACATTTACACAGAAAACAGCTATTTTAAATTGTAATAATATTCCACAATTTTACAGATTTTACTGTATTTTTCTCAAACAAATGCAGCCATGGAGAGCAAAACATATCTTGCTAAGCTTGTGTTGAGCAGTACACTGTATACAGATGAACAGTTCACCTGTTATGGACAGTTGCTATGCAGCTGTTGTGAGTGTCGGTATGCGGTTGTTAGGGTGTCTGTGATCTGGTGGTGACCTCTGGAATAACAATAGTTCTGTATCAGTCCGGCGGAATGAAGGATTGTTTGACTTCTTGTTCTTTTCTTTGGGATGAAAGATGCTGCAGTGTGTCCGTCTCCTGTCTGTCTCTCACACACTCCGCTGAGAGATTCCTCGTCTCTTTATGTCCTGATACAATAGCTCTTTGTTAGGAACATGGAGAGGAATTTGGCTCTATTCTTTTATCAAATCTAGTCTTGCTCAGTCTCAAAATCACAAAGAAAGTCAAATATGAGCGAGTGATAAGAAGAGGTCTGTGATTTTCCAGCAGGATCCAGTGATCCTCTCCTTCTTTCCCGGGACAGACGTATATCTGTCTTTTGTTGTTGGTCCGGCTGTCGGTCATCAGAAACTCCCACCGGCAGATGTTTTACGGTGTTGATGACCGAACACATACATGAGCTGTGATGCGCGAGAGAATCTCATTCATCCTCAGTGAGAGCCGGACAGTGAGTCTGACCTCTGGGCTTCTGTCATCAGTCACCAAAACCACTTGGGTTTTTGGAATATAATAAAAATTAAATATAAAAACGTATTTTATTTAAGCTATTTGTCATGGAAACATTTATCATTTTTGTTTATTTTAACTTTAGGTACTAAGGTTAATATAACAGAAATTAATATACAGATATATTTTAAAAATATTTATACTGTATATAAAATGAAAAAAACAATAAATAGTAAAAATTACTAAAACTTTTAATGTTAAAATAATAACAAAAAAAAAAATAATAATAATAATAATAAAATATATATATATACAGTATAATTTAAAATATCAAATATATTATGATAGTAAGTTATAAACTATAATAGTAAATTATGCTTGTAATTATGATGTCAAAAATACTAAAACAACTGTCTAATGTTACTTTCCCCGTTGTTTTATTTTAAAAAGTTTAATGCATCTAGAGTCGGAAAAATACCCCATCTTTTGTTTTAATTTCTAAGAAAAGAAGGCCTAAAACAGGGCCTTAAGTCATTTTGCATCTGAAGCGAATGCAGTTTGATTTCTATTTACACTATAAAACATTCTGAGTTTTAAATAGCTTAATTTTGATCAAATCTTGTCGGAATAAAATCATTTTGCATGATATTTTCTGTTTATTTATCTTACTAGCTGTAATTTTTTTGTTTATTTATTTGTCATATTTGTGAACTCTATTTGCACTCATATTTCTACACAGCTTTTATTGTGTGCAGACTCGCAGCAAATGCTCTGGCAGAACAAACACAGTCTGAATCTGTTTTCTATTAAGTGTTCCATCAGATCGGAGTGATTTCTTCACAGTGTTTGCTGTGAGGATCTGTCAGACAGACTGACTCCGGCGCATGAATTAGCGGCTGTATCAGCGTCAGATGACATGCTCGCTCTCTGTGGGGGGGATTTCATAATCATAATTATCACTTCCATCACACAAACACTAACAGATGTTGAGTAATAACAGCCCAGAGCGCTGATCTCATATCAGATCCTGATGCTCTGTTTCTCTGCAGGAATGATCTGAATGAAGATTAGGGGCAAAATGCCACCTTGAAGTAATAACAAATACATCCAGGTACTTAGGATGTATATAAACAAGTGCAATAAATAACACCATTAAGTTAATTCATGTTTTTGTATCAACTTATGATAAATAAATAAATATATACACACACACACACACACACACAAATATATTAAAATATGGGTATGGATCAATTATTTTACTCAAGTATTTGACATTTTATGTGTGTGTGTGTACATATATATACAGTTATTATATGTATAAGTACACTTAAACTATTAATAATATATTTAGAAATATACTCATATACTCAATAAACTCATTTTGATAATCTCAAGTTATTTTATTTGACAGTATTTGACATAAAGAGACATTAAGCATTAGACAACACATTTGTTTTTTTCAAATGAAAATCCCTAAAAATAAATTCTATTGAGCAAATATCTCCTCTTATCACCAAATGAAATCATTCATAATAACAATTATTAATAATAATGATACATGTTCAACACTCGTGTAGTAATATATGATCTAGTACATGATTGATTCATAAAACATGCGATACTGAATGTAAAATCAAGTACTGTCCGGTTCTGACAGACTAAATAATGCAATATTCAATAATAATAATGGCAAAATAATGCTATTTTCATATCATTTCATAAAATAGTACTACCAAATTAAAAAGTATATTGACACACACAAACATTATATATATATATATATATATATATATTCACACATATTTATCAAATACTATTTGATCAAATACTAATTTTAAAATAATTTTACTAATAAAATCATATAATAAATATAAAATGTATGTGTCTGTAAGTGTGAATGAAATTCAGATATGTTTATATACACACACACTGTTTATTTTTAAATAATGTCTATTATCGAATCATTGTTTTGTTAAGTTTCGGTCCGTGTTTGTGTGTCGCGCTGAGGTTGTTATTGCGCATGCGTCCTGCTGGCGGCGCTGCGTCAGTGAGCGTCACCCCGCGCGCACTTCAGATGAAGTTCAGTGATGCTGCTGACGGGACGCGCCGCTCTCTTTCACTGCGTCTGAAAGTGCTCGGATTTGCGGGACACTTCTATAAAGCGGCATCTTTTGTACCAAAGCGACCCCGAAGACGTCCTGTGAGGCGTCGTGATGATGATGATGATGATAATGCCGAGTTTAACGCGCGTTTGTGCGGTGATCGCGCTCGTGATGAGCGCGTGCGGAGGGTGCGAGGCGGGATGCGCGGACAGACCGGCACCGAGATGCTGTCCGGGACGGAATAACGAGTGCGTGGACAGGAGCGCGAGGAGAACCGTGTGTTACTGCGACACGTACTGCCGGAGGAGCGGAGATTGCTGCGACGATTATGAGACCGCGTGCCACATCTCAGGTGAGTCCGTTAATAAACCGCTGCTGCGGGCGTGACGTCACGCCGCTTTGATTAACGGGCTTCACTTAGAACTTCTGGAAAATGTTTCATTTAATTTTTCCCGCCTTATCACAAGGAATACTATCTACTTAATCTGGGTAACACTTTATTTTAAAGAGCTTTTGTTAAACGATACATGTACTTGCTATAATAACTATAATTTACAATTACATGCAAGTAAATCAAAGCCAAACCTAATTTTCATTTTATTATGTATTTTTTGTCTATTATCTCGACTGTATTTGTAATTACTTTAATTTACTTAATTTTTGTCAGCCCAAAGTAGTTGACATAAAATATTTACTTGAAAATTACCCTGCTATTTTAATACTAATACTCAATAATTGAAAAACATCTTCGTATGTCGCAAGTTCTTTGGTCACATCACGTGACATAAAGGTAAAAAAATATATATATATATACATATAAATCCCTTGAACTTTACATAATATTTTCTCTCCATAAAATGGAAGTCAATAGGAACTGAGTTAAAGTGGAAAGATTTATGGTGTAGTGCACAAATCCAATCATTTTTTTAATGCTTTTATTTTTTTATGATATTTTGAAGAATGTCAGTAACCAAACATTCCCATCAACTGTAATATAGACAAAATATGAAAGTCAATGCAAACGGTTTTGGTTTCATTCTTCAATATAGTTTTCTTTATGTTAGAAGAAAGGACATTTGAGGGTGAGTAAATAATGGTGAACTTTTACTTTTGGGTGAAATTTTCACTTTTTTTCTCTTTTTCAACATAATTATTCTTGCTTAATTGTATTATAATTTAAACAGGATTTATCAGTGAGTAAAATCTTGTTGGGCTTGTTTCTCACACACAGCTTAAATCATTTGTTAATATAGTGCAGACGTCATATGAACAACTGTGTTAAGTAATTTATTAGGCTTAAAAGTCATGGTCCTCATTTGATTTTGCTCTAAAAAAAAAGCATTTAAAAAACACGAGGGTGAATAAATGATGACGCAAGTTTAATTTCTACACTTTATATTGGATAATTATTCAACTAAAAATTTCAATTCTGCCATTTGTTCAAAACGTGGTCTCCAATTAGCTCTTTCAGCAGACACGTCTGAACGAGATTGTTGATGAAGTATTGACAGAAAGCAGAGGCTCAGAAACAGCTGGTGTCTCTGACTGAATGCTGAGTGAAGTATGTGTGTTGGGTTATTATCACAGCCTTCATTATCTGCTGTCTGTACGTCTCTCACCTGCCTCAACTACAGCAACAGAGCTCAGAAACAGCTTCAAATACAGCCTATGTATGTATATAAACAGTACAACCCATCACAGCAGCTATAAAACATCCCAGCATTCTGCTCTATATGAGCCAAAGACATGATGTAAAGATGGCTTTCATCTCTGTGTTTTGACTAGAGGGAGGTCTTGAGAGTCTTCCAGGTTGGTTGAGCTCTGAGTTGCTCCGTTGTCTTTGTTTATGCTTTAAAACCGAGACTTTAAAACCTCTAAAAGCAGTGCGTGACGGTCATGAAAACACTTATAAATGTCTGAATGTCAGAGCTTTAGTTTAGAACACATCAAAACAAGTGGGATTTTGTAGAAAAGAGAAATGCAAAAAGAGATGACAAGCAAAACATTTAATAAAAGGAGTTTAAAAATACTTTTTAAAATGCACACACATCTCTCAAATAAAGTCAACAGCTCTTCAGAGTTCACTTGTGATTCTTAGTCGAAGCCGGATGTTGTTGGCAGGTTTGCTGTTGTCTTTGTGATCGCTCGTCGCTGTGCGGATCACTTTTATTATGTTTTTATTATGAGTAATGTTGGACTGGAAGGATTCAGTTGGTTTTGTTGTGTTCACGTCTCCAAATAACAGCTTGATCTGATTTGTTCAGACACATACACTCCCTCAGCCATGATTACTGCCATATGTGTGTTTCAGCTGTAGACTTGATATATATATATAGCTGAAGAAAACAAATATGAAAAATATTTGGTAACAGAAAAACACAACTATGTTAAACAGATTTATGAGATTGGGTGTGTTTTAGGGATGGGTAATATTGCTAAACCATTATAGTGCCATTTTTTCATTCAAATTCTTTTTTTACATATTTGATATATCTCAATATCCCTGTATTTGCTCAGAAACGGCTAAAAACTGATTTTATTCAATTATATCCGTGCACCTCATAGACTAGCCATTGATGCTAAAATGATTTAAAATGTTTCATGTAATAATTAAAACAATGAAGCTTTGTTAAATGAACAAAAGGACCAATAACAATATAAATATTTACTAAACAATGCTAACGATGATTGCCTGCTGTTTCCTATGGCACTCGGCATATATACATTTAATTTAACATTACAAAAAAAAAAAAAAACATGAACATTTTTTAAATTGATTTATTGAAATTGATAGATTTGAACTACCAAATCAAATCACTTTACTAACTGAAACCACTAACACATTTTCACTAGGGATGTTTAAATCAGAAGCTTCATTACTAATGTATTGTGAGTATTTAGGATATATAACTCCCATTTTATGGACTAAGATGTCACATCAGCAACATTGAGTCAGCAGACACACAGTTTTAACCAAGAGCAGAAACTTTCTCTCTCTCTTCCCCTGAAGCAGGTTTCATCCAATAATCTACTCTCGATGTTCTCAGTAATTGTTCCCAGTCATGGCTGTTATCTGACTTAAGATATTGTTCAAGGCTGTGGGTCAGTTACAGTCTAAACCACAAATGAACTATATTACTAGAATGACTGTACACTGGAGGGTTATATAGTGGCCAACAGTTGAAATGTTTTAACTATTACAGAGCTGGAACATTTACACTGAGCAATGTGAAGCAGTATTTTACTGGGTTATTCAAGAATAGGCACTAGTTTAAGCTTATATTTGGGTTAAATATAAATATAAGACACATACATCTCTAAAAAATATTTAAAGGGTTAGTTCACCCAGAAATGACAATTCTGTCATTAATTAGTTCCATAAGCCCTCTGTTCATCTTTTGAACACAAATTAAGATATTTGAATCTTAATTTGAGGCTGATTATGTCAAAGCTTGCGTATGTGCTGCGTTAAAATGGCGGAAGACATCACAGCATCTCAAAAATGAGGATGAGTCACTGATGTCACATGAACTGTTATTTTTACTATGTTTCTGGATATGGATAGTTTCAGTTGTGTTGCCGTCTATGGAGGGACAGATGCCTCTCTGATATTATCACAAATATCTACATTTTTGTATTCTGATTTGTCAGTTGAGACATTTGCAGGTTCGTTGTTTTCAAATAATAACCGCTCCAAAGTAATAATGCATAACCGGGACTACTTGTATGTTTAAATCCCTCCGCGCCAACAAAGATTACCGTTTGGCGCCATCTTGTGAGAAACACTGGACAACATAAGGTGCAATGTATTACTTGTAAATAACTAAAATACATCCGTTATTATATATTCATGTGTAGATGTTATGAATTGTCTTACTAACGTTTGAATCTTAGTCACGTTGTACTATATCGTTTTGCAGAAGAATGAAAATGTTAATTTAAAACAAATATGCCAATAAAATATTTCAAATTAATATTCATGTCCAGTTTTTTTCCTTATGTGGCAAGTAGCTGTATAATAAGCGGGATAATGCAGAGGCAGCCGGTAGTTATTGCGAAATAAGCCCCTTCAGCCTGATACAGGACCCTCCCCTTCGCTAAACATACTGTCAAATCATGAGAGCATGGCTTGTTAAACACACAGCTCTATTAATGCAGCTAATGGAGGTGAGGAGATCTGCATGAAGTAAAACCAAATGTAAGTTCTGCCTCAGGACTTCCTCACAACTCTGAAGAGTCAATCAAATTCATTCAAGTCAACTCCTCTAAAGTGCTTAAGATGTGTTTTTTTTTATGCAGTCTGCTTCAGATCATAACCCTTAATAGACATTATTCTGCAAGCATTTTTAGGATTTGGGCATTTGTTCAGTTTGTGTTAAAGACAGATCTTACTCTGATGAATGCTGAGAGATGTGAGGTTAGTGTGTTGACGCAAGTCTGTTTGATGTCTCTCAGGACGGAGCTTTATTGTCTCTGTGACAGATTCCTGACAGTGGAGGAATGCTGAGGAATATCTGCTGTGGGTTTGGTGGCCCTCGTAAACACCCGAGTGCTGTGAGAGCGAATAAAAGCGTGCATGAACACTGAACAGGAACAGACTGGTCCACATGTTGTGTGTTTCATGAATGCATTTCGTCTTGAGGAAAACCACATGTTCCTCCTCCAGTTCCTCTCTGTCCTCCTACGTTAACGGGTCTAACGTTAATTAAAACTCAGAAGAGCTGCTTCTTCTGTGAATGCGTGAGGAGCTGTGGCTCTTCAAAATGACTCAAAAGGAGTGGTTCACCCAAAAATGCATATTTGAGTTTGTTTCTTCATCAGATTTGGAGAAATGTAGCATTGCATCAGTGTCTCAGCAATGGATGCTCTGCTGTGAATGGGTGCCGTCAGAATGAGAGTGGATTAAAAACATCACAATAATCCACACCACTCCAGTCCAGCATTTAATGTCTTCAGAAGACAAAAGATACAAATCCATCATTAAGATGTTTTTAATTTCAAACCATTGCTTTCTGCCGTGAAAAAGTCTATAGAGAAAAATGTGCACGGTTTAGGCACAATATCTTGTCCAAAACGTCTCTAAACAAATATGTGGGTGGATTCTGATGTGAAAGACTTTTGAAGTGTTATTATGGATTATAGATTATATGGCAATTAAATATTCTAGACATTTATGTATTCTAGACATTAATATAAATTGTAATTAACAATTCTGATTCAGATTTATTTGAATGGGTTCTGGTTGATTACTGATTCAGTGGAGGATTCTTTTAGTATTCCATTCTTTTCCACAGATTCATTAAAAAGAACATTATTTTTTAACAGTGATGGGTATTTGTTTTTTTTGTGTGAATTGAATGATTTGGCTCAGTTAAGCAATAAAAAAACGACTCTCTTGACTCCCAAATGACTTTTCGATGATTTGAGTACCACTTCTGGTTTTTATAATTCAGCCAGATTGATATGTGTATACGTATAATCTCAAGTTTACGTTATGTTTGGTATAAAAACTTAAACTGTTAACAAAAAAAAAAAAATCTAACACTGTTGAATGTTTTATTTATATTAAACTATCCAAAACACAAACCATTCCCAACAAATCACACTCAAAATGTGCTCCATATTATAAATGATCAGTAGCAGTGGGACACATGTACATCAACACTTCAGACGTGGCAAGAAAAATCATGTTATTATTCTTGCAGCGATTCATCAAAAAATAAATAAGTAACAATGTTGAAGAACGCAGATGTTCAAAAGACGTTAATGCAACCATATGTTATGAAGAGTTGGCTCCAGTATTTTTTAAAGAAGCAACCGTTTCTGACTCGGAACAATCCAGATTAACACAAAGATAATACTACAGTTAACACATTGTTGGTAAGCAGGTCACCTGATCAGAACGCTTGTGACCTTTGGTGACCCTGGAGTGTGTGAATAAGATTAAAATGCTGTCGGGCCCTTTGGACCACCGGTGACGGTGCGAGCGAGGGAAGGGTTGTCTGGGAACGGGATGCAAGGCATATCTGCAGAACTAATGCAGGGGAATGTGGGGAATTTGACAGGCCCTTTGTATGGAGGTGTGTGTTTGTGAGTGTGTTTGCGTTCATTGTTGAGATGTGTCACTCTGGTGTGGAAGAATAGAAGAATGAGAACGAACGAGCCGTGAGGTCACAGAGAGAACGGCATGAATGAAATAAAGCATGATTTCACTTTTGCTTTGTCAAACCACTGCTTTGTATAAATGTCTCATCTAGGTTTGGTAAAGTGAGTCATCACCATAAAATGGGTTGGGAAAAACAGATTCTGTATAATCTAAATAATTACATAGTATGTTTTAGGGATGGATTTTAATTCAAGGAGAAAGTCTCTTTTCCACAGTACGTCTAGGAGGGTTTGGGTGGAATTTAGCTTTAAATTGGCTTTGTGTTCTATTATGAATCACTTTATTTTTATTTTTTAAATCCATTTGTTTACTTACAGCACTGTAAAAAGCAGAATTTACTGCCCTGAGGGGCAAACAGGTCTGTAAACAGCCATGAAAACCAGATTTCTATTTTAGCGAATGGTGTGCATCATTCCGGATCAAACACTCATGCATTGGTTTATTATAGTTGTGAATTTGAGTTGTTTTGAGTTTGTTTTATTTGCTCTTCTGAGTGTTGCATGTGTGCACTTGAGGTTTGTTTAATATCGGTGCAGTATTTCATGCATCAGTGCTTTGATATGGTTTCCAGCTGCAAGTCTGCGTGTGCTCTGAGAGATCTGTGTGTGTGTGTGTGAGACGTGTGCATGCACACATACAGTACCTGATTGCATGCATGCATGCCAGCTGTGTGGTTTGCATGTTCTGGTGGATAACGTGAGCATATGTTACATATACAAGAGGGTAATCCTAAAGATTTACTCAAAAGCGCAAGAGGAATGTCACATTAAACCACAAACATCCAACAAATGCATTACGCTACACCGTGCTTTTCGGGAACAGTCTGTACAGTAGCCAGTGTTGTATTTATTCAGTCTAACAACACTCCATTACTGTCTTAGAGGATTAGTTCACCAAAAAATGAAAATTAAGATATTTCTGATGAGATCAGAGAGCTATCTGACCCTCCAGAGACAGCAATACAACTGAAATAATCCAGATTCAGAAACGTAGTAACACCGGTAAAACAGTTCCATGTCAGTGGAGAATAATTTTTTGCTCAAATAAAACAAAAATAACAATTTTCTCTTCTCCCGTAAATAAACAAACCAAACAAAACCATATTTTGTTAAATTTCTTTATTGTGAAACCAACGTTTATCTTCTGGTTGGTGAGAAGCTGCTTTAAGAGCTTTAGCTTGGTTTAGAACTGTAACTAGACATGTAGAAGCAGTACTGCGTAAACCAAAGACCCTAAATGTTTACTCGTTCTCTTGAATACAGGATCACAAGCACTCAGACACTTAAGGATGCGATGCTGAGGTTTACAAACATTCTGGAGTGTGTAGCCCACGTGAAACCGTTGGGGATCTGGGTTCCTCTGAAGCCCACATGAGAGAGCAGCTGTGTTATTGAGATCCAGACTCGGTGGCGTTTGCTTTCTTCTCTGTTTGTGTGTAGTTTGAGGGTGTTTATGATGTCACCACACATCTGCATGATTGCAAACTCTTTAATATGATCGGTGTTCATGCATTCTTAACCTGCACTCACAAATAAATCTTTAATTTATTAACTTTTGAGTTGCAAAGTTATTTTTGTTCTGCTGACAATAATGTTGAACAAACTTAATATTTTGTGTAATTCAAACTGAAATTATAACTTACTAAAATTGTCTTCATGACTGGGCAATGGATTTGTAGTTCTGAATATTGAAATTAAGTGTTATTTATTTTTTAGTATAACAAGCGTTTACTCCTGTCATGTTTGACATGCACAAAAGTTTATTTTGAAGTTTTTATCATCATGCTGAAGAATAGAGCTCTTAATTGCCGTCTTATTGTACTAAAAAAACATTGAAAATATTTTCAAATATTACGAAACACTTTGAAATGTGCGTTTTACGGCAGAATGTGTTTTTGATTTGGTCTGTGTGACTCCACCCACTGCCAATTTGGCCAAGTATTTCAACACCCTGGGTTGCCATTTAGCATAAAACTAAGCATATTGCAGCAATGATAAAAAAAATCAAATCATCAACTTGCAGTATAAGGCTTGCCACTTCCCGTTGTCAACTGCATATGTTTCTCTTGTTGCCTGCCTTCAATCTTAATTTATTAGCAACCAACTTAAAAATGAGCAAATTAAGGGCCTTGAACTTGTAATGGTTGAATGGCTCTTTTTCCATGAAATCTATTTATATCCTTAGACTAATAAATCACTGCAAAAGCAGAATTTACTGCTCCGAGGGTCAAACAGGCTTGTAAACGGCAATAAAACCCAGATTTACAGCGTTTGAAAGTCTTAAAGTGCTTACTTCACTCAGGAAAAGTTAATGCATGTGAATGATATTTTATGTTTGAATTAAAGAAAGCATTTTCTCCTGTCTCTTGTGTTGCTCTCAGCAGCTATAGACTGTGAGGTCCGGCAGTGGGGCCCCTGGTCCCCGTGTTCATCCATATGTGGGGCGGGGAGTACAGAGCGGAGTCGACAGGTAGCCACGCCCCCTCGCAACGGAGGCATGCCCTGTCCCGACCTTAAACAGCGGCGCGGGTGTCTCGCACACACCGAGACCTGCAGTGCAGCTAAAGGTAATATACTGTTAAATCATGCTGTCTACAACTTCTAAGGCAGCATACTAACTGCAGTGCACTGGGTTTCCCAGAAAGTCATCATAGTTGGGTAAAATTCTATAGTTGGTAGTAAAAAGGATAACATATAT
>JAUCMT010000154.1:1204846-1228466 GCA_032357475.1 Enteromius thamalakanensis | reverse complement strand
TTAGAGAAAAAAGTCAAATTTGCCCTCACTCCCTCAGCCGCTTAGAAACACTCTTACAGAAAGAATATATGATTAATTCTGCAAGATTTACACTGGGGTTGGTTTCTTCTTAAAGAATGCATTCTGTGCAATGCTGCTTAAAAGAATTGGCTTACCTTAAAATATCAGAATTATACCACCTCATTTTTATAAAAGGGCTTTGCATTGACAGCATGCATGCATATTATCTCTTACAAAGCTGTCTGTGTAGGAATCTTGCTTGGTTTTTAGTGTATGTGCACATGTGAATTTCCACATTAGTATCTTATTATAAATCATTCCACCATCAGATGCTTGAACAGATGTATTTTACTAGGTTATCATTTTATCTGAGATCTCATAGTAAGACATTTGAGCACACACAAGACTACAAATATTTCTTGTTAATTGATATGTTTTTTTTGCATTATTATTAGTCACCATAAGCAAATATGACCATTTCCAGCACTGATCGATTAAATACATTGTGAGATTTAAACATCCAATTCTGAGGAATAAATTAGTTTTTGAACAGCTTTCTCTCACAAGTGTGACATTTGGTTAGAATTGCAAGTTTATATCTTATATACTGTACATTTACTGTAAATGCAAGTTATGGAGTCAGAACTGTAAGAGGTTTGTGTGTGTGTTTAGTCTCTGGAGGAGTTTAATTTGCTCTCTTTCATTATCTTGATCTCTTCCTCCTCTTCAGAGGTGGCCAAAATCCTGCCTGACTCATTCAAGCGAAACTTTAAGGACCCTTGGAGGCGGCCGCACATGCTTATGAAGGAGGAAAAAAAGAGGTGAGAGCGGCGGGATTTCTAAAAAGCAGGAAGAATGCAGCTGCAAACTGCTTTGGAAAAAAACAAACACTACTTTAACAGATCACTCAAACACATTGGTGTGATCAAACACCTTCCTGTCTTCTAGCAAAAGGCTGCGACAGGAGTTTAAATATCAAATATAAAAGTGTTTATTAGTGTAGCGCCCCTTTGTGGAGCACTGGATTCTAGTGATATGTCTCTCGACAAGATATATAAACTATTACACATGACTATAAGCATATATATGTCACATGAACTGTTTTTGGATCTGGATCATTTCACTTGTGTTGCTGTCTATGGAGGGACAGATGCCTCTCTGATATCATCACAAATATCTTCATTTGTGTTCTGAAGATGAACGAAGGTTTTATGGGTTTGCAACGACATGAGGGTCCCTTTTAAGTGATAATTTACCCCAAAATGAAAATCCTGTCATTAACATATTCAAATTAATAGCCGTAAAACTGGAGTAGTTCACAACATACTTAATTTAAATGTCCTTGAATCGCTTTATATCCCTTCTTAAACCTCTAAACCCCTGCCCGAGGCCAGGAAATAATGAGGAGTTAAATTGGACAGCGGGAGTTAAACAGCAGGTGCAGGTTCAAATGAACAGCATTTAAACGACTGTGAGGATCCTTCCAAACCACACACACAGGAAATCCCAGAGCAAACCCATTCATTAATCACAGGTGTAGAGTTTCAGCGTGATGGATGTGTGTGTGTGTGTGTGTGTGTGTGAGAGACCAGAACGACATGCAGACCACAGAGGAGGAAAGGACTCCACACAGGCATAACACGTCAAACTAATGAAAACCAGCGTGGGAAGACTGACCTTTAACTTTATACAGCCTGCAGAACGTCCTAGTGGAAATAAAAACACAATTCAGTGTCCATTCCTCATCAGACAGGCTTCATGCACATCATTGCTCGTACCACGAGTGGCCAGTTTGCAAGATTCTCCGTGAATAATGCTTTATATTTAGTCTGTTCTGTGTGTCTGTGTGCAGTTACTGTGTGCAGATGCGTGTGAAGCAGGCGAGCGGTGCCTGTAAGGTCAGACCGTGGAGCGCCGGCCTGGTTCATGAACGATCCGTATGCGTTGAATGTCAGAGTGATGCCATGACGACTGAAAACCGCTGCCGTGGCGACGGGCTGAAAAACATCAGGTTTGTGTCTCGCATATGCATTAAAACCTTTCTAACATTCAGTTTGGATAACCTCCAGCTTGTCTTAAATGCCCAAAGGCAAGCTGTTAAATGAATTTATTGGTGTTTTTCAAATATTATGCATTGCAAGCCTTAAAAAAAATGCAACAGACTGCTTCATCTTAAAACAAGATTTTCTTGAAAAAGTTTCAATATTTAGGTAACCTATTAATAACTTTTATAACTCGTAATTTTGAAAACTTTTAAAATATTTTTTATTAAAAAACATGCCTAATTAATAGTTGTTTATGATATGACAATAGTTTTTCTCAGTTGAAACCATAAATATTATTGAAGTGACTCTGGAGATGAAGTTTATGAAGTAAACTTTTATTCTAACATCTAAGCTTTTTGACGAAGGTTTTTGGTTCTTCCACTAGAACCTTCTGGTCCGCCGCATCAGCTCCGGGTTGCTCCGGGTCGTGGGTTCGAGAGTCTTTCACCGAGGGCTGCCAGTGTCCGGCTTACTCCATGATTTTCGTCTGAACCAAAACACACTTTCAAGCTCATTTCGAGAGACTAGGTTGCTTAAATGATTCTGCAGGAGTCCTGGAGAGCCTCCTACATCTGAAGCCAAATTCTCTCCATCAAAAGTTAAGCAATCTGTCACCTTCCTGTGCCTCCACCAAAACCAGCACAACAACCCTGTTCTTCTGAAGCTCTGCTATCTACCTCCGAAATGCACCTGCACCCGTTTCTGATGCCTTAGATTATAGGTTTCACTCTGTCCTATTTTTCTACTCCCTTCTGATCCACACGTACTGTATTTATATATGTTTGAATGTACTTCTCTGTGTGTGTTTTTGTGTGTGTGTAACGTTTGCACGTGTTGCGAATGCAAAACTCGTTAATGCACGAGTCTCTAAAAGACAAGCTAATGTATATGAATGTTTCCATTTGATAGTATTTCATTTCCTTGAGAAAATCCCTTCTTTGTTTATTCTCAAGTGTCCTGATCTGTGCAAAACACTGCAGTGCCTTATGAACGCCACTTCCACACAGTTGACCAAAGTTGCTTTGACATTAGTGTTCGATGTGAAATTCGCACTGTGCGAACGTTCTAGATTGCAATTCCATTGTATTTTTGTCTTTAAGTAATATTTCAATAGTTACATTGATGCTTTTGTATGATTCCCCCCCCCTTGTTATTTGCATCCATCACACATTAAACAGTAATTTTTCTCAGTTAATTTTCTTTCATTGCTTGCTTTTTCAGCGTCCTAATTGACATTTCAGTGTGGTTCTGATGCTCACCCTGCAAGAGTGTCTTCAGTAACCTAGTCAGTGGCGTCACCGAGCTATTTAGCGTGCATGTGCTCATTACAGATCAAAGGGCTTGTCTTGCTTACACGCACCCGTCTGCACTCATACTATGCTCACCACGTATATTTTGTGGAATTTTTTACATGCTTCCTTGGCAGCATGCTTAGTACAGTATACTTAAAAATCAGGTAATGATGTGTTGATGTTCAGTTTGTAGGATGGAATGAACAGCCGAGACACTTACCCCAAACAGTACGTTCTGCACCGCTTTACACTTCTACTTTAAACTTGACTTTTGTTTAAACTAAACAAGTTTTATACAAAAGTATCAATGTATGATTATCTTTATAAAATTGTGTTTTTAATGCGTATTTATACCTTTATTATGTGCTATATAGTGTTTTGAACATGCGGAGTAAAATAGCATAATTAATATGCATAATGAATCACATGCTACTTTTTACTGTAACTGACTTAATTAAAAATATCCTCAAGTTTTAGTAAACTAAAAAAATTCCAATGTATGATGTCTTAACAAATATATTGTTAGTTTGTTTGTGTTTGTATATACACACACACACAATATTGTATATTTTATTGTATTTTTATCTAAAATATCAAAGACATATTGTGGAATATCTGTCAAAAGTTTTTAAATTAAATTTATTCCTGTGAATCAAAGTTATTGAGTGTTACAAATGCGCTTTAGAAATCATACTAATATGCTCAAGAAATAATTCTGTATTATATTTTAGAACTAGTATGCATACTTACTGAACATACTAAAAGCTAGAATGTTACTCACAGTGTGTGTCAGAACTGTGATCCAGTAGATAAGGGTAAACTCTGTTCTGTGTCAAGAAAAGATCCCCTTTCTCCAACTTCCTGTCTGCTCTGTACTGTCAACATACAATAAAAATGGCAAAAGCCCATCAATAATAGAGTGACATCACTGAAAAGACAACAGATGAGCTCAGAGATTGTCTCACCAGTGATGTCATGGTTCATTTCTCTACTGAAGGGCTTTCTAATGAAGTCTGTGATGGTTAAATACAGATAAAAGTGTTGTCTTTAGTGTGTTTTTCAGAATCAATGGCTAACCACATTACATGGGATTTTCTTTTATAACTGTGAAGGGTGTAGGTTCATTTTCTAAGTTGTTTGGCGTCGGTTTAAAAGTGCAAGGGGTTCGATGTTCTATAAATGCAAAAGGTTTGGTATCGTTTTATTCTGTCAAATGAGATTCTGGGTAACCGATGGGGAAACATGTCATCTTTGGCCCACTGCTTTATGGCTGCTGACAGCAGTCGATTCTGGGATTAGGGGATGAAAAGAAAGGCATTCCAGCCCGTCTGCTAAACACGAGAGGAAACTGTCCAAAATCAAAAGCGAACATGACCAGTGAATAACTAATGAGACTGAGAAGAATGATCTTTTACATCTGCAGTTGTATTTCAACACAACAAGCCATACGGCAAAATAAATAAACTAATACAATTCTGGCCAAAATATGTTTTGTAGTCAGTGACGCTCCAATCTTACAGGGGGGAGGGCAAGGGGGTGTAAATGTAAAAGCATGCATGTACACAATAAGTGCATTATTATAATGTATAATATATTATAATCAGTGCAATAAGTGCATTGCACCAAATGATTAATTTAAATGTAAGTACACAATAGTAAATGCCACCTAATATAAAGTGGGACATTTTTAAGAAAACTATATATTTTTTCCAAATATATTTTTAAATGTATTTAATATTTAAACTTTAATTCAAATGTAAACTTTAAATCTATTGAACTTGGTATTATGAGCACTGGGTCTGTTGTAAAGTTGCTTGGGATTAAAGGATTTGCTAAATGAATAAATTATATATATTTTTCTTTACAGGGTAAGTTCACTTAAAATTGTAATTCTGCCGTCATATACTCACTCTAAAGTTGTTTCAAATTTAAATAAGATTTATTTCTTTTGCTGAACACAAAAAGATTAATGTTGGTAACCAAACCGTCGCTGGTCGCAATTGCTAAGTTAATGGTTCCCAGCAACTCTTTGGTTATTAACATATCATCTGTTTTCAACAACAAAAATAAACGAATACATCTACACAGGTTTGGAGCAACGTGAGGGTAAGTAAATGATGGCAGGGTTTTATTTTTGGGCAAACTAGTCTTTTATGCTAAGAAGACTGGGCGTCGCCGCTGCGGTTCCACTGACCGATAAACTTCCCTCTCGTGTGTATTTTCCTTTCAGGAACAGACTGCAAACATTCTTCCCACAACCCCAAACCTCGGGTTACAAGTAGTACTGCGACTTAACGAGTAAACTGATTACATAATAAACCACAAAACTCACCTCAGTGAAACCAGTCCCGCGTAAACCAGCTGCTCGCGCGAGCCGTTAATGAGGGCCTTGTGACGCGCGCGCAGATGTGCAGGGAGAAAGAATGATAATGAATGTGCGCGACTCTTTCGCTCTTTCATCACACGTTTACCAAAATATTTTCGATGTTTGTGGGACTACATATTTGTCTTCTCGTGGGAAAGCGAATACAGAACTTGGTTATTGGTCTCAATCATGAATAACAGCGCTTTAAGGTGTTGTATATTGCCATCTAGTGGACTGATCTTGCAAGTACAACTCACAAAACATACTGTGGCTTTAGATTAATACGCAGGCCAGGGGTGAGCTAAAAGGGCTGTTATTATTATTAATCCCTGCATGCATCCACAAATGCATTTCAAAATAATTTATTTATTAGAACCTGCACATCTAACAGTGTTTACTACAATGTTATTCACTCCTGGCAAGAACCACCCATTTAGGCTTAAACTTCATAATGACCTACCAGCATAAAAGCTGCTTCAGGTATTCGTTACTGTAGCCTACTGTATAACTTATCTGAAGCAACAAAAAACCTACAGATATTTAATAATAATAAAAACAAGATGCAGTCTATGTACACACACATTTAGAGCGGTTATATTAATGGTTGGGTTAACATGTTTTTTTTGTGTCAGGGCAACAAATCAGTAAACAGGAAATAGATCTTAAGGGATATATTTAGCAAAAATGGTTTTAAACAAACCATGTTTTTCTGTAACTTCCATATTTACGCGGT
Source organism: Enteromius thamalakanensis (assembly GCA_032357475.1). Taxonomy (NCBI): domain Eukaryota; kingdom Metazoa; phylum Chordata; class Actinopteri; order Cypriniformes; family Cyprinidae; genus Enteromius; species Enteromius thamalakanensis. The sequence goes on along the minus strand of JAUCMT010000154.1, from coordinate 1,222,031 downwards.
CTAAATGAAAACATTATATTTTATTTACTTTCACACACGTCACATTCAGCTTTAATAGGAGTATGACATTTACTTGATTTCCAGATGCAGAAACAATAGTGAAACGTTCACAGATTTTCATTCTGGTATTTCATACAAAGTCACCCTAATTTATACCTGAAAAAAGAAAAATAACAAATTCGTCCTTGGGTTAGTGGATATTTTGTGCATTAACAATAGTGACCCATCTATAGACTGTGGTGAAATGCAACGACAGTGCCACGAGAATCAGTCAACATCTGAAATCAGGGAACTTTAAGGCAGCTCAATATGTTTCTGATAAACACAGTACTCCAATATACTCTATACACCTAGATACACCGCTATAAAAGTGTCTGATGAAGGCAGATTTCTCATGGGAATCTCGTTTCTAAACTAGGTCATATTACAGTTGTGTTCAGTTAAGGAGTGGTTCGGAAAGCATTGACTGAAATGTCTCTAACATCATCATTTCTGAGCTTATGTACAATCCAGTTCAAATAAGTGACGATTAAATGAAGGCAGAATTAAAACGAGTGCTCAACTTCTCAATAAACCAAACCCTGTGTTTCTCGTAATCTGTTCTCAAATGCGTAACAAGCGCACACTTCCCTGAAATGTTTTTAAGCAGGTGTTTTGGATCATCTTAGCCACACCTCCAGGAAATGACATCACCGTGGAAGTCTATTTGAGGTTTTTGAGCTGCCGGTTAGTGGAGCCAATTTTGCCGTCCATCGTGTCGACTTTATTGAGCAAAGCGTCCAGAGAAACATCCTGGTCATCGATCTCGGCCTGCAGCCCAAGCCCCAGGTTCTTCAGACGACCCAAACCCAGCGACATTTCATCTGCAGGACACAAACACACACTCAGATCCACCGTGATCTACTGAGGTATGAGGAATAAACACTTTGCGTTTCTCACCGAGGTTAGTGTCCAGCTGCTGATGGGCGGCCCGTAGATGTTTATTCTTGGAATACCCGTTCTGATCGGACGGGCCGTTATCCAGCGAAGCAGTCGCTCCGAATCCTGTTCAAATCAACATTAGTGACTCTGATAAGCTAATAATTTGTTAAATTGCTAATAATAAATCATTTATTTTGAACTAGATATTCAAAGCTTGTATCAAACTGTCAAAGTCACGCTACATCATAACAGTTCAGTAAATAGTAATATTTTAATGGTTCACTGCCAAGAAGTACCCATGAACCAGTGTCTTTATAGGGAATTTTTTTGTATAGTTAAGAGTTTTATTTTTTAATTAATAGTGTCGTGTTGGGCTGATTAACCATAAAACAAAACATGTTTTTATTGACATGCCTTTTTATGGCATGTGTTTAAAAAGAAATAAAAAGTATTAACATAAACTATGAAATAAACTCATAACCAACTCACATAAATGTATATGGTTTTTCCATTTCAATATTAGATTAAGATTTCACAAGCAAAAAAACGTTACACACACACTTTATATTCAACCGCATCAGATGATCTGTTACTTGCATTTAATAGCTTACACTTAAAAACAAACAGACATTTGCGCTGTGTTTGTAAAATGCAGGTTTTTGTTGCATTTACACAGTTTTGACCAGCGTGTTGTGTTTTAGTTGCTCTGAAAGCATTATGCAAATGGATAGAAATGATTTAATGTTTCTCTCATCACCTGGGGCCTGTTCCATAAAACAAGTTTGCCTAATAAGCCAGGCTTATGGCAGATAGTCTGACTTTTTTTAATGCAACTTAACTGGCAATAAGTCAGACTAACTGAAATAAGCCTGGCTTATACTCTAATCTTGGTTTATGGAACAGGCCCTAGGTCAAGGAACACATGGAACAAAAACAAACAAAAGACAGGTTTCTAATACTGACAATATTAAAATAGCAAACAATTTAATTTACCCCCCCCCTAGTGACCATATACATACTTAATTATATATATATATATATATATTAATATAAAATCTTACCAACCTCAAACTTTCTAAAGTAATAATGCACTTCATTTTTGTTCTCTAGAGAGTTTTTATTCTAAGCACCAGAACTCATAACTATTTTAATATGTCGGTCTTTTATGCTCTGAAATATTCTTAACAAAACTAAAATGACCTATTATTCATTCATTATTACTCATTCTTTTATTCAAACCCAAATTGCAGCTCACTTATTACAGGAGCAGTCCCCCTGGAGACACCTGGTGATGGTTCATGAATGGCCCTTTTCAACATTTCTTCTTTTGGTCCAATCTTTCAATGCTCTCATGTTTTCTTTGTTTGAACTTCACAACAGCGCTTTTATTTGTTGTTAAAATAAACCGATAACTGCATATTAAACTAGCAAAAATATCATTTTTACGGATAAAAAAAAACATTAATATTCCTGCACACTTGCTTAAGTGCTACCTTACCAAACTTTGCTTATTAAATATTTTTTATTGAAGATGTTTAGATTTTAATTATATTTCTGTAAATAATCCTTGGGATTTATTAATGGAATTAAGTTTCTTGACATTAAAAAAGGCTGAAAGTGTTTCTCATCACCTGTGATGACATGTTGATGGTGAGCATAGCCCATGTGACTGAGTCCAGGCTCTGCAGCACATTCTGGGCCACCGAAGTCTTTCCTGTCCCCACTGGACCTGTCAGGAGCACAGGGTGCTGAGTGGACACCAGAGCCTTGACCAGATAATGATAGCGCACTGTGTCCACTGTGGGGACCATGATCTTATAGAACGGAGCGCTGCAGAGAGACAGATGATAATTAAAAAGACAGCAGAAGGAAAGTTGAAAAGTGGGACGGCTAAGTATGAGACATGCTTTAAAAAGAGGACAAAAATGAAGAGAAAAAGTAGAATACAGAGCGAGAGAGAGAGAGAGAGAGAGAAAGAAAGAGCAAAAATGGGTGGGAGGAAATAGAGTTGAGAGAGCAGAATGAATGAGAATACCGAGGAGGTGAAAAGTCTTGATTGAAAGACTGAAAATTGAAAGATGTAGCGAGACATTTCAAATGAACAGAGGGATAAAAAAGAGTCAGGTAAGAAAAAAAAAGAACCCCAGGATGGAAAAATGGACAGCCGACAAAGAGGGAGCAAAGAGAGCCAAGAGGACAAAGGACAATGAAGGGGAAAGTGTTGGACTGACATGACAAATGAGAGCAGGGGAGAGAAGAGAGAGACGAAGAAGGATGAAAAAGATGAGAAATATGAATAGACGGGGAATTCAGAAGTCTGGGAGGGAGCCAGGCGAGAGGCCTTTGACTGAGCCCGCAGGCGGCTGGCAGAGACCCCTGAATAGGGGGAGGATGGGGGCACACACACACACATCTCACTTGGAGGCGTAGCGCCAGCCTTTGGGCAGCTTGTCCTCAAATGACGCCCACGTTTTGTTCTTGGTGTCCACGTAGTATTCGTAGATGGTGTCCTGAGGTTTAATGCAAGGTGATTATTTCTCCAGTAATATATTTGTTTCTGTAGGCAAAGGCTTAAACCTTTATTCTAGATGCAGAGCATCAGTACTTTTCCCGTAACATTAGCATGTGTGAGCATGTGCGTGCATACATTTACATTCATTACACAAACATGTTATCCATTTCACACTAAATGTAGAAAAAGTATTTGAATACTAAAAACGTTTGAACTAGATCGCTTTTCATGTTTTTAAGCCATTATTTAGCAACTCTATTTGGTGACGTTAGTGGCACAGAAATGACACACTTCATCTTTAAGTGGCCCACTCTATACCTTGTTAGGGAACGTTCCCTCTACTTCCCGCAGGAAGTTATCAATCTTCTTTCGTCCGTCCTCATCCACAGAGGCGCACACAGACCATATGAGACTGAAGATGAACCAGAGCTCCACCATACGGCCAAAGTTTTCAGAGTCCGCTGGGTTCACCTGACCAGCCAGAGAGAGTTACAGTATTATGCTTATGTAAACTAGCTACAGTAAAGCTAAAGATTACATTTAATTGAGTTTATTGCTCTGATTAAGCCAGACGCAGACGTGAAAGACCAGAAAAGAAAACAAGCAGATATAAAAACAAGCATGCCTTGAAAGAAAGATTGCAATATTACAATATCTGTGCACATCAATGAAGTGAAAGTGTTCTGACCCCGTTCTCTCGAGTGGCCAGTGAGTCGTAGAGCCTACAAAGCGACGCCACACCATTGAGTTCAGTGATGGGCACCAGCTCCTTACAGTGAGTCTTCTTAAAGGTGAGGGTCTTGTCTATGTAGCGGTCAAACAGCTGCCTGAGATGATCCATTTCAACCTGAGATCAAAAGAGAGAGAGAGAGATAAAGCACTTTGCCAAATGTATAACACGTTGCTTTACATTGCGTCCCAAACCTTCTGCCGTTTCTCCATCCAGGACTGAACATAAGGCTTCCAGGTCAAATCAGAGTAGTCGCTGTAAACCATTCCACAGCGAGACACGGTAGCAGGAGATGCCACAGCTAGATCCTCCACTTCAAACAATAATGAGACCTGCAACACACTCTCTCATTAATGTATAAACCCAACCAAATAAACGCAGAACAGTCATGTAGCTGAAACCTGAATCTTATGAAGCCTATCAAGAACGTGACAGCGTCCCATTTCACAACAAAACAAAAGAAAAAATTAAGAAATGTTATTTTGCATGCAGTATATAAAAGGAAATCTATTTTAGGGTTATTATGAGTTTATATATTGCAACATTTTTTTAGCTGAATTTCCCACCTAAATTATTTGTTTAGTAAATGAATCATCATCATCACCATAGTAGAATAATTCAGTAATGCATAATTTTAATGAGAGTTTATACAGAAAATATGCTTACAAAAACAATGTCATTATGCAAAACATATATATATATATATATATATTTTTTTTTTTTTTATTTATTTATTTATTTTTCTAAATAAGCTTCCTTTTCTTAATGGAACATACACTAGCATTCAAAAGTATGGGCTTGTTAAGATCTGTTTTAGTTTTTTTCTCACCAAATCTGCATTTATTTAATTATAATATACAAATAATATACACTATATATAATACACAAATACAAGAAAGCAGCAATACTGATAAAATAATAGAATGCACCTATACTGATATTTTATCAATTTAAAGTGTCCTTAAATTAAATGATTCATTTATTTAAAAATAAAAAATCTTACTGAACCCAAACCTTTGAATAAATGGTTTTTTTATATGCCTTGGGCTTTTCTTACTGAGTTTCACTAAATAACTGATGAAAAAGGACATAAGTGAAAGAAATACTAAACAGTTCTCTGTAGTACCGTGATGGGTTAGTGAGGTGAAGTGCACAGTATCTGGTCTGAAATCAGAAGTGAAATAACCCTAGGGGGGACAGCATTAGAGGGTTTAGTGTGTGCCGAGTATGGTCTGGCACCGGTACCTGTTCGGGCATGGAGATTCTCTCTCCGTTGATGAGTGTGAGGACTTTGTTGTCATCCATTACAGAGTTCATGCTCTCGATCCACAGCGTGTCCACTGGCCCGTCAAACACAATCCACTTCTCATCAGGCTTTTCATCTGAGTTCGGCCACACAGAGAGGAAGTGTTAGTGCTTCTCTCTCTCTTTCTTTCTCTCTCTCTCTCACACACACACACACACACACAGAATGAATGTGAATTTCCTAATACACCCTGGATCTCTTTGTCTCTCTATTTTTCATTTTCCCTTTCTCTTCTTCTCTCTGTCAGTCTCATTTCCCTACTTTGGTTTCACAGACACCAGAGAGACTTGCAGGCAATTGTGGTGAAGCTTCTAATTGATCATTTATCTTTTCCTGTCCCTTTATCAGCCCATGTGTGTCTCATTTACTGAACTCAAAACAATAAAACACAAACACAGCGCACAGCCCATCTGTCTTATACACACACATACAAACGCGCCCTGTCTGGAAGCAGCAGGCCTGCTGGCTGCCTGGGTAAGCGAATAACACCAGACCTGTCACACACAGCTACAGGAAGTGTCACATCTCCTCTGGGCCATCTTCCCTCTCTGAACAGGGAGGAGGGGACACAGGCAACAGATACAAGCCGCACAGAGGCACTGCAAACTGTAAGCTTACATTCAAAATAATATAAGAAAAACATTCACACACATATCAAACAACAGCTTAAAGGGATAGCTCATACAAAAATTTTAAATACTGTCATCATTCTCATCTGCAAGTCATTTTAAACCCTGAAAGCTTGTGTTTATCTCAGTAAAACAAATGCCAAGTTCTGTCATTCTGTCTCAATGCAAACCAATGATATTCACAACGTTAAACTATTTGACACAAGCTGATTGATTCACGTTGCATACGCAGCCCATGAGCTTGCTGCTTCACATTAGCTGTTTCCTTCCCCAGCTCCACCTGTATAGATCTGTTATGGGCTATTTGTGCAGCAGCAGTATTCTTGAATCATCAAAGGACCATATCAGCATATGCACTGGCAATTGCAAGTTTTTGTACTTGCTTTGCAGCAGCAGCAGCAATAATCAACAACAGCAATAACCAGCAGCCAAGACAAAAAACATTAACACTGTCACATCCATTACCAGCCATCGTGACAGAAATTAAGCTATATTTAACAACATGAGACCATTAAAGTACATGCAACACTGTAACTGAAATATAAATGATGAAAGAACTTTGGGAGACCTACACCTTTAGAAGGATAAACCTACCACCATGTAAAATTTTGGCCTAATTTTTGGCCTAAATTGCAATGGAAGCATTCTTCAAAGTAATTAATTTTTTTGGTTTCTAGAAAGAAATGCGTCTATGTTTGGACCAATATGAGAGTGTGTAAATTAAACAGCATTTACATTTTTGGGTGAACTATGCCTTTAAGACCAGTTTAAGACCTGTCTACCAGGGTCTACCAGCTCTGGGCTGCTAAAAGTACAATCGCTTTTGATTGGAGAGATGACTGGCAGCAGAATGGTGATGCGACTGGATGCGATTTGAGTCTTCTTGGTCAGTATGGTCACAGGGTTTAGGACTGATAGGAAACTACTGTCCGTGTGATGGAAAGAGTTTAATGTATACAGTATAAGGGCTACAGACAAAACAGCTCTACAAATTAAGTTAAAAGTCTGAGGAAGAAGTTAGGCACAAACTAAAGGAAAATTTAATTGCAGGGGAAGCAGGAGAAAAAGAGAGTTCTAAGCAAAATTAAATAAACAAACAGCCTGAGGTGTTCGAATCAGCTATTGAGATCAGAATCCATTAGATCACTGCATTACCACGCAAGAGCTTCAAGACAAAACGACCACATTAAAAAGCAAATGCACTAGAGCTAAATGTACTAATTCCAGTCTGCTCTCCAAAAGCTATTCAATATGGCTCTTGAAGGAGGAATGAATTTATCCGTAATAATGACTAAAGCATTTGTGTGGGAGGTAACTAGGGAAGGCTGTTTTGTAGTAATCAATAGCAGACTTTTAGAATTCCTCAAAAAGCCCACAATCTCCTGGGTAGAAGTCAAATTGATTTTTTAATACCAAAATTACAGCACATCTGATTATACATCTAACATTCATTGAAATAAATATCAAACAAAAAATGTTGTCGTAACTTTAGAAAAGCCTTCTATTCTATCTGCTGTTTGACATTACAAATTATGACATTATTTCATAACTGTCTGGAATATTTGATCCTGGCTCATCGATCGTTGCACTCTGAAGTCTAATATTTGGTATAATGGCCTCTGAACTGCATTGTCCATCGGCCCAACCAATTTCCGACATAGCTGCATCTCTTGAATCACTTTTTGACCTTTTCAACTCAGACTCAATACTTCAACTAAAATCTATATTCCATGTCCATTCATTAATTTTGTCTGTTGAGGAAGAGTGTATTAAGAAGGTTAATGAACAGTCAGCAGATCATTAAGCACTAGTCAGCACTGGTTTATGCAAGATTTGACCACCTGACCATGGGTTTATTTTGCAATAATGTCATGAAAGCATGAAATAAATGAAAATATTTGAACAAAATTACAGCTATAAATGAAAAAAAAAAAAATCCCTATAGCTTACAGGGTTGTTGTTTGAGTCTAGTATTTTCCAATCAGTGCAATTAGGATCTTCTAGTTTCTATCGATCAGTTTGGTTCAGACCTGGTCAGGATCACAGGAAAAACTGGAGCAATACTGACAGACTAGAACATTCACCCTGACAGGAAACCTAAAATTAAAAACTTCAAGATTGACCTTCAAGATCCAGATGTATGTGCATAAAAAGCATATTCATATCCAATTATATCACACATTCATCAAAGTACAATTAGGCCTGAAACTCAGGTCCATAGGCAACATCAACCCTGCGGTGAAAGAATTGAGAGGAATGGCTCACAGGACCCACTGTGTCATAAAAAGCCAATGTCCTGTTGAGATTTCAATTAAAACGAGGCTGAAAATATTACAATCAGTAATTGAGGCCATTGCTTTTTATGGCAGCGAGGTGTGTGGTCCACTAACAAACCAAGAACTCGCCAAATGAGAAAAACACCCAACTGAGACCTCGCTTGTTGAATTCTGTAAAAAAAAAAAAGTACATGGAACTCCAGAAATAACGCATGCAGGGTATAATTAGGCTGATATCCATTAACTATGATGACACAAAACAGGCAATTAAACTCTGAAACCATTTAGAACTTAGTGGTCTCAAAACAAACCAGTATAAAATCCTGTAAATTCAAAACAAGCCTCTCACTACAAACTTGGACTAAACCACACTAGAACACAAACGAAATGTGATAGAATTAAACAAACTGAGAAACCTAAACAAATGCAAAGTTATCTGGCACAGAAATGTACACCTGTCTTCTGTGAAAAATCGGGATCATCTTGACTAAGTCCACTCTCAGCAAACAACCCAATAACAGGAACGAGCGGGCTGAAAACATGGCAAAATAAACAAAGAATAAGATAAATGGTTGTTCTAATATAGCAAACCAAACAAAACTAAGTCAGAGCAGTATTTCACTATGACAAAGTGTAATAAAAACCGCAAAAGTATTCACAAATACCACAATTCAACAACGAAACGGCTTCCCGATAATCAACAGAACAAAAAGATTGCTGGGTAGAAGCAGCACCATACTTGCCACTGTATCAGGGAAAGTGGGTACGCATTTTTGGGTGAGCTATACCTTGCTGAAATATTTTTTAATAAAAAATAAGACTCTGAATGAATGAATGTCCTAACTGCAGTATGGTTCTCAAGGCTGTGCTGTATTACTCACAATTTAGCAGTCTGTTGTACCTTACAGCTTAATTAAAAATGTCTCCCTTTTATTTCGTATTTTTCCTTTTAATACTCACTGACTCATTCTCTTTGGCAAATGCACCATTACTTGACATGCCAACAAAGTCCATTGAAACATTCAAAGGGAAACAGAGGGAGAAAGGGACTGCAGAAGTCCAGAGAGAAACACAAGCATCCGGGGAAAGGCACATTTTTGGCTCTGTTAGACAATTTCAAAAGAACAATGCACATACACAGACTCCAGCGTTAACCATCAGAGACCCACTGGAGGAATACAATCTTTTTTTTCAGTCATGCAAAAGTCAACCCTGTAAAATCAAGTTGCGCTCAGCATAATAACACTCATAAGAAGTACATACACAAGTAGTTTCAACAATCTATTTTAGAGAGAACACCTCTATATTAAGTGGTAGGCCTCTAAATATTCCTTCAGTAAGGGGAATTTGGTTTAAAGGTAAAAAAATAATATTAAATTAATAATAATGCCTAGGGAACATCAAAAAGAAAAAATCAGTATGACAGGATTTATAAATTACAAAACACAGAGCCACACTGCAATGAAGAACAGAAATTACACATTAATTTAAAATAAGTAAAGGAAATAATACAAATTGATATTACTGACATACTGAGTACTGCATGAGACTAGTTATTAAGAAATATCATTATAACACAACGCATCCTTGTTCCAGTGAACGACTTTGAGAGTCTACTTCGGACAGACTGACAAACTTCAGATTGGAATGTATACAGAAAACGAGTACAAAAACTGACAAAACACACACACAAGTGCTGCCAATCCCTGCTGTTTTAGCTGTATAGCGATCAAAGGGAAAGGCTGGAAAAAACAAGCTCTGTGATTTCCTGCGATTCTCAAGAGACTGGCAGAGAGACAGAGAGGGTTTGTGGAAAGAGACCAGGCTGGACAGGATGGAAAAAGGAAAACAAATCAACAAACTTTTCTACAACCTTGTTTTTTGCTTCTTTCTTTCTCTCTTCTGTTTGTTTGTCACATCAGGATTCATTGACTCATTATCAGGTGCATGTCGCACCTGCTATCTGCGACTGTTATTTCAATCATTTCTAACATGCTTGATAAGTGCAAGCCTCAAAGTCAACATAAACCACATTCACAGCATTTTACTTCTGTGATGTTTCACTCACAAATACATTTAATGAGAAAGTAAATTATTGAACTTGCTGAAAGTGGGCGTCTTGAAATGATTAAAGATCTAAATGCAACATAAACTTCTACTGTTATTTGGCAGATATTGCCGTCACTGTTCCTGAACGAAGGTTAACCAGCATTACTAACTAGAATCTAAAAGCTAGTATGTACACGAGTGACCAAAACCCAAATGTTTTTCTATTTCCACAGCCCCATCAGTAAGACCACACCAGAAATGTGTTTCTTTAAACTTCAATTAACCTGGTAATCGTTCAGCATTATGATGAATATGATTGTGAAGTGTGTATTATTACAATGATGAAAAAACAAAGATACTAGGGCTTCAAAACAGACTCACCAAGGAGCTTCCTCTATCTTTAATGAGACACCTGAACTTGTTTTGACAGTTCTGGAGGCAAATGTATTTGACGTTGTATTGATGTGAAGAAGAGAGAAGCGCTAGAGTAACGATTAAAGAGCACTGCTGCAGACTGCTGTCTTTATATGCACATATATTTGACTACAAGTGTGATTCAAACAAACGGCTGAATCCAAATGTTACGCAATATTTAGCTTCCTACTCAAGTTAAGATGACATTTACACTGCTTACACGGGATGAACGTAAAAAACGAAGAAACAAAAGAAAAGACAACATACCTGCACAGGCTGTCCTCATAATTGAGGAGAGGACGCCGTCTGTCCACTCATTGGTGGAGAGGTTGTATTCTCCGTACAGTTCTCCCAGGCTCACTGCCTTGGGGTTTAGTGGACACTCCTAAAGGGTCATGAGCAAAGTGCAAAGGTTAGAGGTCAAAGAAATAGAGTTAACTACAGGAGAGAAATCAAATAGAGGTGGAATCACACAGCGATGAGACACTGATACACAGGGGACTCAAGGGTGTGTGTGTTTGTGTGTGTGTGTTATATGGAGTGGAGGTAATGAGAAAACAGGGTGAGGTGATGTTTGCATGGAGAGTTAGAGATAGACACCAGAAATAGATATGCAGAGAGGAGGGGGGGTTTGAGTCAGATATGAAAGAGTGAGGAGACAGGCATCGAGAGACGGAGACGGAAGGAGGGAGAGAGAAAGGGAGGATGCAAATAGAAATGGCAGCTTGAGTCACAGAGAGAGCGGAGAACAAGATGGACCCCCAAAATGTAAAGAATTACACACACTAGGCAGAAAGTACCTAGAGACGTTAACCAACAGAGATTTAGACTCACACACACTCATATGTATCACACACACCAGGATGCCAAACCCACACAGACACCACAGGTATCCAAGCCCACAGAGAATTAGACAAGGACAGGGACAGAGGTGAAAACACTGGAGGGAGAGAGAATTAGGCGATGTTCAGAATGGAACGCTAGCTTATTACTTACTGAATCCTACACGGTATGTAGTGTATTCTTACTATAATTGTAAAAATAGTACATAAAACGTTAATAATAGTTAAGTTTAGAATAGAATACTAGCGTAGTGCGTACTGCACCGTATGCAAACTAAATATAAGAAATAAAATGCAGTAATTCAGAACATGTTTTGAATGGAAAAGACTGACAGAGAACACGTACTGCAATAGTCTTATACATTGTTGTCACACATGGACTATGGTGAGTGTAATACAGTGGTCATCAAATCAGCATATCAGGATGATTTATGAAGGATCATGTGACACTGGAGACTGGAGAGAAAAAAATAGCTCATGAAAATCCAGCCTTGCATGATAGGATTCAATTATTTTTTGAAGTATAATAAAATAGAACATTTTTCCTTTAAATTACAATAATATTTTACAATGCCACTTTTTCCCCCCTTATTTTTCATTAAATAAATGCAGCCTTGATGAGCTGATGAACAGATTTCTTAAAAAAAAGCATAAAAAATCTTCTGAACAGCAGTATTTATATATATATATATTTAAATTATAATATAGGCCTACTGCAATACAAGAAAATAGAATAGAATAATTTTAAATTGATTAATCTATTAATTATATTTATTTTTGCTTTCTATAAAAACTGCCTTAGTTTATTATTAATTATTAATTTATTTATTATTATTAATAATAATTTAAAATAATTGAATAATTTTTAATTTAATAATTTTTAAATCTTACAGACCTCCAAATATTAAAAGGTAGTATATGTGATGTGTTAGGTGATATCTGGAAGCCACTTATTTAAGGTTATATGACAACAATGTACTCTTTTTCTCCTTTTTAAAATCTGATTTTGTTTTGTTTCCCTCCCTTTTTATATAGCACTTCATACAATGCAGATTGTTTCAAAGCAGTTTTATAGTCATATACAAAACAATAACGATTCAGTGATGACACATTAATCCTGCTGTAAAGAAACTCGTTGTTCAGCTGTTCTCAACATTTTGTAATTGTTAATGTGCTTTTTTCAAAACTAAAGAAATAATATGCTGTCACCTGACCTCATTATCATGTTAAATGTTTAATTTAGCAAGTACAGTGTTCCCCATTTCTTGTCCCAGCAGAGGTTAATTCCAACTCTAATTAAACCCACCAGAATAAACTAATCAAGGTCTTTAGGGTTCCTTGAAAATTGCAGCCAGGTGTGTTGGAACATGGCTGGAACTAAAAAAAAACGGTAAGGGTAGTACACTATTCCTAACTTATTATAGAGTGCAGTACAAAAAGGGGAAATTTGGATGGCATCTAAACAGAGAAACAAGAGACTTTGACAACATCAACAAAGCATAAAAACAGTCTGTCAGACCTCACCTGCATCTCTCTCACACACACACACACACACACACTCCAGGAACATCATTAAAGAAGGAAGAACGCATATTCCACTCTTCTATTTTTACCCACATCAGGATGAGACACGAGAATAGGGTTACAAAGAATGAAGGAGATGAGGAAAAACAACACAAGCCAAAACAAAAAAGATCAGAACAAACACGAACGCTAAACACAGGGTTTTAGACATCAGGAGTCTCAGCCGACTGGGTGAAAAGACGACTGTGTTAAAAGCACAGCATGGAGTGGCGCTCCTTTAGCCGCAGCCAAACCGACTGTGAAAAGAGAGATCATAAGCTGCGGCAATTAGCGCTAGCTGCCGTCTTGACTACGCCATCATTTTCAAAACACCCACGAGTGAGCCGAGAGTCTGTCAGGGGGGCTTTTAATGAGTGTTAAGTCCTTGTTGCCACATGTTCTCTAAACAGTGAAGAGTGTTTAAGGGAAGCACTGTTGTCTTGGTGGTAAATGTATCGGGTGCTGAATAAGTGTGGCCGCTAACGGCGGTTCATTTTAATGGTAATGAGGGATAGAAGGTTGGCGTAGCCTTTTAGGCTCTAGAACAGCTGCTGTGAAGATATTTGTTTCAGAGGCATGCTCTTTGCCCTTAAAACTACTCATGAATGAAAACAACTTATTTCGATAAAGCTAACGGGGCTGCTTTTTGAGTTAGGGACCTTGCGTTGACCTGTTGCCCTTTAGACAACATGAAAAGCAAGACTGCTAGCTGTTGATCCAGAGAAAGGACGGAGAGACAGAGGTTGAGATGAAGAAAAAGCTCTTACACGTATGATGTTGAAATCCGCTTCTCCTTTGCGGTGCAAGGTGCTGAGCGCGTTTTGAAGGGTTCTCCATGTGACCGTCTTGCCGCTGCCCGTCTTGCCTACGATCATCGTGGAGTGTCGGGAGTTTTTGGTCTCATACAGTTGAATGACCTTGGTCACAGTGAAGAGGGTCACCTGGAGACCGTTCTGTCGAAGTTCTGCCTCTATAGCTTCTTTCAGCTAGAGATAGAAAGAAAGACAGTTTTTGTAAGTTCTTATATCCAAATATGTGCTAATCGCTTCATAACATCGCACAAACTCTTCCTGAGTAGTAAAAAAAACATCCCATCGGTGGAGGTGAATCCCACTGAAGCCCTAAAGGCAAATGAACTGGCAAGAGGTGGGCGGCCATCTTAATAAAAACACCCGCTGATACTGCACCCCTGAGTGAAGTCGCACCAACCAGAACTGCTTCAGCTGCACTAAAGCAGCCATGCTAAACTCTCAGGTTAATTTAATCTCCCTCTCTAAGTTCTCTCTCGACTCGTTAAACAGATGGAGAGGAGGAATAAAGGGAACGGTTCTGAGGCGTTTTTGCTGGAGTAAGGTGGAGATGAAGATGCAGGATGGGTAATATAAAACAGCAATAAAAACACTGTGATGATGTGCATGAGTGGAGGCAGAAAAGGAGAAATACAGTACTACTTTTGTGTGTGTGTGTGTGTGTGTGTGTGTGTCACACTCTGCTTCCAATTTTGTCCTTGTCGCATTTGATTGCAGAAGAAGCAGGAAGCAGCTGTGCAGACGTTCTGAGGTACTGTATCTGCCTTATTTCTCCAAACGTTTTCTCAACAGCACCATAAACTCTTCCTCAGAAAGAACATTTCTCTCTTAGACAGTGTGTGTTCAGAAGAACAGGTTTAAACACACCATAATTCAAATGACTTTTTTTGTTTTAAACAGTGTATTTGGATCACAGCAGTCAAAACAGCAGAAGCCAGTTTAGTAAGAGGTTTAGCAAAGTTTTCAAGTTCTTGAAGATGGTTATCAACTATCTTGAGAATCCTTTATATCAAATACAGTTGTGGCTTTCCGTTGTTCTCTACTTCTTACCTACAGTTGAAGTACAGTTTGTAACCCCAAAAGCCTTGGAGTATTTGTTTTTTATTATTTAACCTTGATCTAACCTGGCAAGTTAATTAAGAACAAGTTCTTATTTTCAAAACCCGCCTGGCAGGACAACTCATCTCCTAATAGACATACAAACAAAGAAGAAAAAATCTTAGTACGAGTTTACGAGTCAAGGTCAGAGCACTCACTAGTATTTTTTTAAAAGCACATAGCGGAATATTTGTCTCTGATTTCAATAACTTTTGTTCATAAACAGAATGATCATAAGTTGATTTCATTTTAGGGATATTCAAGGAAATATAATTTGGCAGTTTCAACATCTGAAGATATTCAGGCAATAAACCCAGCAGAACTTTTTTTCCCAAACCACTTTACTTTCTGTACTATTTAAGACTAGATTCAAATCATTAAATGCATCTCGAGTTTTATTAAAACTATTCTGTACCCTTACATCATCATTTGACAATCCCACAGCATAAAGAATAGTATCGCCACATATAGGTGAATATAGGTTTTCTGACTACGAATAACGTAAGAAATATTATTAAAGTAAATTGAAAACAGGGTGGATGCTAACACAGAGCCTTGAGGGACCCCTTTATTAATCGTTAATGGTTCGGATAATTGTTGATAAATCTTCACAAACTGCGATATATTAAATAAATAATTAGAAAACCAACGTTAGATAAGATGTTATTTGTATTAAGAAACCTTATCAATATATTATTGATTATTTCCATTACCTTTGCAGCACAGAGCAAAACTGAAACTGGGCGATATGAATTTGGATCTATTTTATCGACACAAACATTTGTAGGTATTTCAGCTGTACCTATACATAGATTAAAATATATATGTTAAGGGATCCGATACAATTGATGCACTACTTTAAAAAAGAAAGGATCTAAGGTATCTAGACCAGCAGGTTTTATGGAGTTAATGACACAAAGAGAAACTTAAAGTCAAAAGAGTAAGAATTGTTCTTATATATCTTGTTTTATTGATATATAGTTTAGGAGCATGTTTCTTGAATAAATTACTTGATTTAATAAAACATTTATTTAAAAGATCTGGTACTTTTGCCTCGAAGGGATGTTTTAACTTAGTTTCGGGAAGAGCACGCTGAGTGTCAGCACAGCCGGTACCCATTGACGCTCATTAGTATTATCGCCCACCAGCCTATTAATTATTCCTAATCACATTTATCCGCCTTGGCATAAATACCATCGTCTCACTCTTCTTCAGTATCTAGTTACGCATGATCCTGCCTTCCTCCCCTTCTCTGCCTTTTCCTTCGCACCTTCAAGGGGGGTCTACCCTTCTACCCTCACTAGGGTTCTAACCAGCAGGGCTCAGGGTCCGCTGAGCTGCCGGCTCGCTCCCCCGGACAGAACGCCAAATTTCTTGAATTTCTTTTCTCCCAAGGTTCTTGAATTTGCGGAACAACTATGGAGTTATTTTTGAGTCTTTATTATTCAAATAAAAATACTGTGTTTAAAAATAAAACGAATTATTTTGTAATTAAAAAATAAAAGTTTAATAAACTTTTAATAAAAAAAATAAAATAAAAGTTTGGCGATACCGATAAATAGAGGGGCATGAGATGACTCGGATAATGATTGTAATCAAGGTAAAAACCATTATGACATGCAAGACTCGTACAGTAGCGGTATTAACATGAAGTGACATGGCATCTGACGCACAGAAGGTGCGGGAGCAGTGACACTTTCAGCAGTGACACAGTCCATCGGCATATGTCACAGAAAACCCTAAGTGTCACTGTCACTGAGCAGTGACATGCGCCAGTGGCTTCCGTGCGTCAGATGCCATGTCACTTCATGTTAATACCGCTGCTGTACAAGTCTTGCATGTTATAAGGGTCTTTACCTTGATTACAATCGTCATCCGAGTCATCTCGAGCCCCTCTATTCATCGGTATCGCCGAACTACGCCATTGTTCACCATGGCTGAACCTCGCTCACTCGCTCCTCAGTCAGACTGGCGCCGGTGTTGTGCCGAATTTTGACTCCCTGCCGAATTATGACTCCCCTCGTTGAAATCAATAG
>JAUCMT010000154.1:1178621-1195029 GCA_032357475.1 Enteromius thamalakanensis | reverse complement strand
ACCTGAGTTAAATATATGAGTGTCACAGCAAAGGGTCTGAATACTTATGACCATGTGATATTTCAGTTTTTCTTTTTCTTAGTTTTTCTTTTCAAAAATGTCAACAATTCTGTGTTTTTCTGTCAAAAACTCCAAAAAATGGTCCTAAACTCTTTTCTTACCAATTTTGAGATACTGATTACAAAACAGTGTATGTTTGTCTTGTATGTAAAACAAAACAAAACAGAAAAAACAAACACATTTAAGAAAATTTATAAAAATAAGTTATTCAAAAAATAATAAATAAAGTAATGGAAAGATTTTCTTAGCTGCACCATCAAATAACATAATATTAAGGCTTTTTTGCTATTTAGCTGTAATTTTATTTCAAGATCAGAGCAGTATAATCTAATAAAATGAGATGTCAGTGTCATTGGCCAAATATGATCATCAAAATCTCCAAATATTGATTCATCACACTGTTAATATTTCACTGTTTCTGCAGGTGAAGCATTTTGTCTCAGATTCGTTTCTCAAGACTCTGGATGCTGTTGTGTCTGAGGTTACAGAGGTGAAGACACGCTTCATTTAATGGGATTTACCATTGACCTGCTGCATTAATATTTAATGAATTCACAAACCAGATGCTTAATCCTGTTTGTTTGCTTGTTTTGTTCTTCCTGATTTTCCCCTTCCTCTGTTAATGAAGGCAAATCCATGCATCGATCTCTTCTACAAAGCTTTCAGTGACCCGCTGTATGTCAGTGTGTTCAAGATGCTGCGAGACACGCTCTATTACATGAAAGGTTTCTGAAATCCAGCCATTATTTAACTAAAATGAGCACTTCTGTGTTTTATAATATCTTCAAAGACTCTTTGACCTCTAGTTTACCTTAGTTTCATGTCAATCTCTGGTCAGATGTGCAGACAAGCTTCGTTAAGGAGGTTCATGATTTCGTTCTGGAGCAGTTTAGCAGCAGCCAATCAGAGATCCAGAGGGTTCTCCATGAGGAGCGGTTGCCGGGGGAACCCAGTCCTCTCAAGCTCCGTTGTCATGCCAACGCCGCTTGTGTGGACCTCATGGTGTGGGCCGTCAAAGATGAGCAAGGTCTGTTGATCCTGTCAATCACTGCAGCACAACAACACACTGCAGCGTCTCCAGGTCATATAGCAGGATGCACCGGGGCATGTTGTCACACTCCAGGGAAGATTTATCTGGGTGGGATTGTGTTATAATTAAAGAATCTATGTAAACTATGAAATCAAAACCCACATGCACAACTGATGAGTGTGTAAGTACTGTAAAAAATAACACATGATTAAATGCAGTGGGTACGGAACGTATTCAGACCCCCTTAAATTAAACTTAAATATTAAAAACCTAAATTATTTTAGCAAATGGCTGAAATATAACAAAGAGTGGGTCTGAATACGTTCCGTACCCACTGTAAATAACATAAACATAAAATAATTACTCTTCAAAAAAATATGCAAAAAATTATGTAATTAAAGAAATATACAAGAAAATACACAAAATATTTTTAAATAAAAAAACATTTGACATTTTTAAGTGCATTTGACATATGATTGATGTGGTGATTTTTAAATTATTAGTCTTATGAAATGAAATTAATTATTAAATTAAAAATTGTAATTAATAAAAAAAATGTATTCTTTGTGAAAAAACGTTACAGAAATGTTGTGTAGTTAAAAAAAAAAAAGACTAATATTATTAAATGTAAATATTTTTAATATTAACAACTTGGCATCTAACTGAATTAAAATGAAATATATTTCAAATTAAATTTATAAAACTAAATTTAGGCTAAATAGAAAAAGCTAATAATCATTTTTGAAATGTTTATATATATATATAGGTATATTTACAAAATAAAAGCTGACTCAAGTCTGAGTCACTTTTTTTTTTTTTTTTTATCCTGGCCCATCCTGTTATTGTTATTAATATCAGTAATGAGTGTGCCACATCTGATTTGGAGTTGGTGTCTGCGTCCTGGAAAGTGCTTATTACTGAGTAAAATAATCAATTTAGTTTTCTCTTGTCCGTCTTCTTTCAGGCGCTGAGAATCTGTGCACCAAACTGTCTGAGAAACTTCAGTCTAAAACCTCGAGTAAAGTCATCATCGCTCACATGCCTCTGCTCATCTGCTGCTTACAGGTGAGCAGCATCAGACTGTGTGTTTGTTTCTGTCTGTGTGTGTGCGTGAGTGAGTGAGAGGAAGCTCTTAAATGACAGGTGTGTGTGTGTGTGTGTGTTCCAGGGTTTAGGGCGTCTGTGTGAGCGTTTCCCAGTCATTGCTCACTCCTCCACCACGTCTCTGAAGGATTTCCTGGTGATTCCGTCGGCTGTTCTGATCAAACTCTATAAGTATCACAGTCAGTACAGCTCAGGTGAGATCAATGCATTACATTACTGTGGTACTCCTAATGAAAGTAAATGTTGTATAAAATCAGTAATGTATTAAGTAAAATAACACTTTATATACAATAAATATAATATAATTTATGTAATATAATCATTATATAAATATAATAAAATGTTTATTATTTTGATTATTAGTGTGAACTGTGATTGCCGCATTAATGTATTATTAATAATAATATTTCCCCCACAAATAATGCTAATATTGTTATTAAAATTGTTTATTTGCTATGATATATTATTATTATTATTATTATTTAAATAGAAAATAATTGTTATATAGTAAAAATATAAGTTACAAAATTGTTATAGTAATATTATATAAATAATATTATATGTACATGTTTTTTTTTATATAAATATGTTTTATATTATTCTAAGTATTATTTTAAATATATATATTTTTTTCTTGCTCTGCTGATATTGTTTTTGTTCTTCTGACCTCTTTTCATGTGTTTCTGTAGGAGGCGGCGGGATCAAAATCAATGTGACCAATGAACACTCTCAGTCCGCTCTTAACCTGATGTCCAACAGGAAAGACCAGCCGTCCATGTACGAGCAGCTCCGAGACATTTCCATCGACAACATCTGCAGGTCTGCGTCTTCATTTTCTAAAGTTCACTTCTAATGAACATCTTCTCTGCATCTGCCAAACATCTTCTCTAACTTATAATAAATGAGAAGCGCTGATCAACAAAATATGCTGCAGGGTCCGTGCAGTTTCACGGTCCGCTGCCAACAAAAGTTTGATAGTTTAACATTTGAAACTGAAGTTAAGAAATTATAAAGTATATAGTATATATAGTACAAAATAAAATAAATTTAAATAAAATTGCAATTTGATTTCCCTTCCTCCCCAAATTGTACAGCTTTAGTCATAAAACCATAAAAACCTGAAGTAAAATAAAAGCTTGCAGAAGTAAAATAACTTTCATTCAGCCAGGAAACATTTATTATTTAATCTAGTTTAACTACATAACCAAAACAAATAATGAATAAAAATATATAGACATAAAAAAGACAAAAACTTTACTAAAGGCAAAGTAGTAAATATATAAAAATGAAATCTAATCTAAAAAAATAACAAAAACTATAATAGTATGTCAATAATACTACAATAACACCATTCTGTAGCTCTGCTGAAGGAATAACTCATGCACATGTAAAGGATTGTGTGATGCATATAAACACAACGTTCAGGATCTGAAATCAGGCCAGATTGAATGTGATTGAAATGTAAATGTCTGCAGGTGTCTAAAAGCTGGGCTCACGATGGATCCTGTAATAGTAGAAGCCTTTTTAGCCAGCCTGTCGAACCGGCTCTACATCTCCCAGGAACATGACAAGTGAGGAAATAAATGCTCGCTCTGTCTCCGAGTGATGTGATGTGATGTCTTACTGAGCCAGGCGGCTGTGTTTCTCCTCAGGGAGGCTCATCTCATCCCGGATCACACCATCCGAGCGCTCGGACACATCGCTGTGGCCATGAGGGACTGTCCCAGAGTGATGGAACCCATCCTACAGATCCTGCAGCAGAAGTTCTGCCAACCGCCCTCGCAGCTCGATGTGCTAATCATAGACCAGCTGGGCTGCATGGTCATTACCGGCAACGTGAGGACTTCGTTTACACACATAATTACAGCTGCTCGCTGCGTTTATTTCCAGCCGATACTTGTGCATCATGACTCATGTGTCTAATGAATTACGAGGTGTCCGTTTTAAATACAGTAATTTAGAAACTGTGAGCGAACACAGAGCAGCTAAATGAACAAAGATGCACGTACAATACAATACAATTTTATTATTATAAATAAAACATGCTTGAATTTCAGACATGATGCTTCTCATTCTCTGTTTTGTTTTAAAGACAGTGAGTATGTGTGAGTTACTTGCATGTTTTTTTACCTGCATTTGGCGGGTCTAAAACGTGGTTTGTGTTTTAACTACAGCTATACATCTATCAGGAGGTCTGGAACCTGTTCCAGCAGATCAGTGTTAAAGCCAGTAATGTGGTGTATTCAGCCACCAAAGACTACAAAGACCACGGATACAGGTGTGTGTGTGTGTGTGTGAGAGAAAGCATGCATATAAATAATTTTTTATTTTTAAGTTTGTGTATTGTCATAATTTACACCATTAATCATAAGGACGGGACAATGACAGAGTATTTAATAGGTGTTTAGTAAATTTACGTGAATTTTTCTTCACAATATTTGATGTGATTTATACATCTGTGCTGTTCTAGTGCGTCTCTGGTATAATAAAAAGTGTGTGTTTGTGCAGGCACTGCTCTCTAGCTGTGATAAACGCCCTGGCTAATATCGCAGCTAACCTGCAGGGGGAGCAGCTGGTGGACGAGCTGCTGGTCAATCTGCTGGAGCTGTTCGTTCAGCTCGGCCTGGAGGGCAAGAGAGCCAGCGAACGTGCCAGTGATAAAGGACCGGCCCTTAAAGTCAGTCTGGTTTGACCGGGTTAAAACCTGAGTTATTAAAAGGATTCTTTCTGTCTTTAACGTTGTTTTTAATTCAGTTTTTTTATTTTCCAGGCGTCCAGCAGTGCTGGTAATCTAGGTGTCCTCATCCCTGTAATCGCTGTGGTAAGACACACAGACAAACACGCCATATACAGACATCAGAGTACCATTTCATTCTTTTTATATGCCTTTTATTTAAAAAAAAGGTGCTGCAAAGTTCTATGATTTCAATATTAATATATAATGTTTTTTAATAACCAAATATTTAATACGCTTGGTTGTATATAATTTAAAAGAATATTTACAATAATATAAAATATAATATTTATTCTAACATTCAAAGGTCATAAAATTCCATTGAAAAATTCAATATTAAAAATATTTAATATTATAAATCTAATGTTCATAATATTGTATAAAATTGTATAAATAAATATTTTATTGTATAATAAATATAAGTAACTTTGCCAAAAGCGATCACTTGAGTTGTTGATCGCATTGAAACACTTAGCAGTATTTTCTTCTAAGCATGTTTTTCATCTTATATAATATGCAAATGTTAATGTAAATAAAAAATGTTTTCCTGTTCACGCTATTTAAATGATTTATGAATTCTCTTAGGGCTAAAATGCTTTTAAAGTTCAAAGAGTAAATTTGGCATAAGCATGAAAGTAGCTAATCAAAGATTTGCACATGAAGTTGGACAAATCTTGCTCCTTTTTGTAATCAGATACTATTAAAAAAATCTGTTTCTGCTCCTGTTGGGTGCTTTATTATTCATGTCTGTACAGAATTGTAATTAGATCTTGAGAGCCTGTGGTTAGACTTTAACTTCTCTGACAAATATTTACTTGTCTTGCAAAATGTTCTGCCATGTTGTTGGTGTACTCCAGCGTTGTTTTTATTCACCCTTTGAACTGATTAATTCAATAAACCAATCCTCTTTTTCATTTTATTTAGCATGTTCTGCTTCAAAAATACACAGATGTTTATCAGTGTTTCACTAGCATTTCTTTACAAAACTCACTTCACTTGATAAAACAAAACAACTATCATTCTCATCCACTTTTTTGGCTAACGGTTTAGGATCATTGTTATACTGTGATGCAGTATCTGATTAGCTTTGTGAAGGGTCTACCACACGTCCCATGAACACAACACAGCCTGTACGATGCTCGTAGATGAGGAAGAGGAAGGGGCGGTCAACAATGAAACGTGTCTGTGTTGATAAAGGCATGAATCCGATGTGTGTCATCGCTGCGGCCTCCGTACCTTCTTCATTTACTGTAATGGTACCCTGATGCTTAAACTGAGAGAGAAGAGGAAGGAGGTTACAGGAATAGAAGGTTATGATAGAGCAAAGAAAGGCCAACGAGTATGTTTTTGTAAGAGATCAGGCATAGGCGAACTAAAGTGCCCTCAATGTAGCAGTAAAAAGGCTTGTTTAACAAATCATGAGTTAAATTGGTTTGGCACATATTTGTTGCTCTCTTACCCAATTGATGATGACCTTTTCAGAAGTCATTGGGGAGAAGTCGCCCTTTTCAGTAAATGGATCCGTCAGCCCCATTTCTTTCAGGTGATCAATTAAGTCATAGTTCTGCTCCAGCTTAAATCGAGGGAAAACCACCTCACGAGTCCTAACACAGACCAGGCAAGGCCGAAAAGACAATGGGAGGGTGATTTAGACAACTAGGATGCAGTTCTTGAATAGCATTCTTATTAAACCCTAACTCTAAACTCTAACTATAACCCTAAAGCATAGACTGAACCGTATTCCCAATCATAACATGCCACTTAATGTGGAAATTCAGGGAAATTACTGGGTAATAAGGATATTGGTTAACCCTAAACTAATGTCTAGAACGGGTCGGCAACGTCCGTCCTGAATTGCCGATGTCCTGCAGAGTTTCACTCCAACCCTATTCAAACATAACTGAACAAGCTAATCAAGGTCTTCAAGGCTACAGGCAGGTGAGGTTTATTTCCGGGTTGGAGCTAAACTCTGTAGGACATTGGCACTCCAGGACCGACGTTGCCTACCCCTGGCCTAGAATCTGAGAAGTCTGAAACCAACAAGGATATTGATCCATTGTCCAACCTGGGGAAATCATGTTTAGCATTTTACTGTAAGTCACTGAGTCAGGACGTTAAAAAGGGCCTTGCTGACCTCTTTTGCATTTTGGTCTCAAGCCTGTGGCTAGTGCTTTACCTGTTGGTCATGTTGTTAAGCCACTTGCTGATCAGGGTTGGGGAGATCTCCTGCTCCAGGGATCTCATTCCAGAAAGTTTCTGTGGAACAGCGATGATCATGCTGATGTTTCCAGTGTAGGGCAGCTGCAGTATGTCGCAGTTGAGCTCGTGGTCGGCCGCTGCCAGAAAACTTCCTTTGTTCTGCATCATGGGAACACGCACCTGCTTTTTCTCACTGACACGGAATTGTCGGTAGTGTGTCATTTCCTTCGGGAACTTCTGCTCCCACGTACCTGCATTTGTTGTGCCAGTGAAAACATCACATTGTGGTGTTACTTGAGAGCTGCATGCAATATTATTCCTTTGGATTTCTAATCTGTTTAAAGCAGGGGGGTGTATAGTTCTGCTTCTGGAGGACCACCTTCCTGCAGAGTTTAGCACCAGCCATTAAATACACCTAAACAAGCTAATCAGGGTCTTGAGAATCCTTTAAGGTATGCATGTTGGAGCTTGTTTGAGATGCAAGAAAGCGAATCTTCAGGAACTAGATTGAACACCCCTGGTTGAAATAGGCGTTCCTGTTTGCTAATTAAGCAGTCTGCAGGACATTAACCCTCCAGGAGTGGGAGTGGACATTCCTGGTTGAGACAGAAGAGGCTTGTTTGAGATGAATTGGAGCCCACACTGATTGATCAGCATATGACATACAAAGTACCACAAGCAATTCTCCAATGTTCTCCAATCTCCAATATGCCAAGTGGCCCATGCAGTTCCAGTTCATTTCGAACAAGCCCAAATGTCTTCAGGATAATAATAATCCTTCATGCACATGTGTTGGAGCTACACTCAAGGGGTAACAGGACTAGCTAATCAAGGTCAAGTGCTAATGTTAAAGTCTGCAGGACATTAACCCTTCAGGAGTTGGGGGGAGACCTCCCTGGTTAAGACCGAAGATCTACAGCTGGAGTAGCCAACTCTTCTCTTAGAGGGCCATCATCCAACGCATCTCAACCAGCGAATCAAGGTCCTCAGGGTCATTACCAATTTCCTGCAGGCTTTAACACTAACACACCTGCCTGGAAGTATTTTTTATTTAATGTAGAATTTATTTAATATTGAAATATTTAATTTTTAATTGTTCAAGGCTTGTTCAAGATGCATTGGTGCTGCACATACTGCGGCATATGACCTCTAAGTACCGTGAGAGCAATTCAAAAGCAGAAAGAGTCATGTACTCTCCAATCACTCTTGTGGTACTATGATGTTGAATGCTGATCGGTCTGAACAATGCATTTGCATCTCAAACAAGATTAAGATTTGCAGCTGGGGTGGACTACCCTTCTCCTGGATGGCATCCAGCAGAGTTTAGCTCCAGTCCTAATTAAATACACTTGAAACAGCTTATCAAGGTCTTCCAGGGATGTGTATTAGCTCTAAACACTGCAGGTAATAGACCCTTCAGGAAGAGGATTGAACAGCCTTTTTTGAGACAGAAGTTCCCATTTACCATATCTCTTTAGCGGGGCTATTAGGTCCTGCTCTTGGGTTGCCATCTTACTGCAGAGTTTAGTTTTAGCCCAGCCTAGCTACGACTTTTTCCAGGAACCAGCTTCAGAAGAAACAATGCTCTATCATGCTTGTTTGACCAGCCTCAATGTGACCGTGAAGTCTTGCTAATTGACCTACTTAGTCAGGCCAGGGATGTCCAATCCTGCTCCTGGAGGACCAGTAGAGTTTAACTTCAACCACAATTAAAAACACCTTACCCAAGCTAATCAAGGTTTTACTGGACATACTAGAAACTGGAGCTAAACTCTGCACAACAGGGCTCTTTCAGCTAAATGTTCAATATTAAAGTCAGTGGTAGTACACACATTATTACTTGCTTTAGGATTGAGCACAGACTGTTTAAATAAAGGATTAATCCATTAGTTCTAAAGAGTTTTAAGAATTTGAATAGGATAGAATTGATCCACCTTTGAAGTAGAGATAGTTCAGGAGCATCACTGCCATCTTTGGGTCTACGCTCTTCAGCGGCTCCTTTATCAAACCTTTGGTGATCTTCTGAATACGCTGGTTCGCCTTCACAAGAAAGGCCGGGTCGGCAAAATCCACAGACTGTGGCTCTGCAAAGTAGTACATCTTTGCATCACTGCGGAAAGCCTCCTGTATTTGCATGTTACGTTTCACGTACAAGTCATTAACAGAGCGCAAGTTGTAGCCGAAGTTCCGTCGGAAGAGTCTGTGAGTGAGTTTGCGGAATAGCTTGTGCACAGTCGAGTTATCGTAATGAGTGCTGGCGTTAATGAATTCGCCAAATCCGAGAGTTTGGTAGAGTTGTTCCTGAGTGGTTGGGCCGGCTCCCAGAGCCATCATTCCCATCGCAATGGAGATCCCGACAGGAGCCAGCAGAATGTTGTCTGTCTGGTTAAGTCGATTGCGCAGTTTCCGATAAAGCCGACACCCGAATCGCGCATTAACCACATTGATGCGCTGTAGGCGAGTTCGCCCATGGAAAAGCTGCAACAGCCGTGCTCGCCGTATTTTAGGGTCACTGGGCTCCCCAAAGAGGTCCAGGTCTGGAGCAGGGGTGGAGATCTCGTCTATATGGTCACCTTCGCTGTAGTCATCCTCTCCTTCTGCCAAGATCTTATCAAAGTCGATATAGTCTTCATCTTCTAGCCCCTCCAGAGGTAGGTCGTTCGTGACAGTGTTCTCCCGATGGAAGTCCAGGGGAATGGACTCCATGTCTGTGTTCTCTCTATCTGGAGAAAGTCCACGGGCATCCACCATCTTTTCCTTCTCTTTTCCGTCAAAGTGTGAGCTGAGGTCTTTGACCCCAGCTAGAGCGGGGCTGCTCAGGAGAGAGGCTACAACTATAACGGTAATGAACCACATCCTATGGAAACAAGCACAATTGGGAATACTGAATGATTGGCAAATTTACTTAGACATTTATATAGACATTTCTCTGAAATATAGCACGCAATGCACATATACCATGTGAACTTTTACATTTCTATTAATTTAGCTTAAGGTTTTATCCAACCTTTTATAGAGAAACCACTCGTCATGACTGCCGGAGCCTGAAAACCCAGGTGCGGCGCATCACTCATTAGCTCAGGAATGAAGCAAGCTCTCGGCAGGGATGCCGTGGGTGTAGCTAGAGACGCAGTGCCTCGTTCCTTCAAGGGACTATAGGAACTGGTTATATACATAACCTAGAGATCTTTCTTTTCAGGAATTCACACTGCATCTATAGACGCTTTGGGAACGAAATACCAACGCCCCCAGACCCACAAGTTTCTGCCTAGTGTGGAGCAGCACAGCTAAGGACAACAGAACCTGGGGTAGCCGGAAGGTCCAGCCCATAAAACCTCGCAAAAAGTCAAGGGCGAGGACCATCCAGCTGCCTTGCAAATGTCCGATACTGGGACACCTGCTAAGTATGTTTTGTAGACGCCACACCCCTAGTGGAATGTAGGTCTCCCCTCGCCGATGGGAGTCAGAGCTCAGAGTCATAGGCCATAAATGTAACATCAACTATCCATCTGCTCAATGTCTGCTTTGAGGCAGCCAAACCTTTCCGAGGAGGGCCGACACACACAAATTGTTGATCCGACCTTCTCCATAGCGCATACTTCGGAATATAAATGTCACTAAATGTTTGTGCATTCTCCTGATTCGCAAAGAGGTCCACCTTTGCTCGGTAAAGCACTTCCGAATTTGTTCCACCACTTGTGGGTGAAGTTTTCATTCTCCCGGCCTCAGCCCCTGCCTTGCTCCTATGTTCAGGTACCCAGGAATGTAGATCGCCCTCAATAAGCAGAGCGCCCCTGAGACCATATCAGTCATGGGCTAGAACCCAGCATCGGCCCTGACTGCAAAAAACTGCAGTTTCCTTCACATATCCAAGGTCCGGACTCCTCTCCGAGAGACGTTGATCAAGTGAAAAGGATTTCCCCTCGGGGCAAAGTCCTTGTCTTTTAGCCACCATTGAAGTCGTCTCATGTGTAACAGCCCTGACGGAATCACTCTGGCAGCTGCCGCCATAAGGCCCAACAGTCTTTGAAACTGTTCAATTGTGAGTGAACAGCTTTGTTTCATTCTCCTTACCGCAGCCAGAAGTACATCTACCCAAGCGGGGGAAAGTCGTGCCCTGCATCAAGGTGCATTCATGTCTATTGTGACAAACCAGTCCTCAGACCTAATCTGACACTTCATTTGCTTTAGTGTAAGCACTCTGAACTTCAGCTGACTGACTGAGCGGTTCAGTTGCCTGAGACCTACCAGATAATCTACTAAGGGTACCAGTCTCTCGAGACTGGTCCCTGACGAAAAACGTAGAACTCGTGTTTGCTCTCTCGGCTCACCGAAAGAGTACTGATGTGGCTGACCAACTCCAACGAGCTCCACGATTGTAAGCGTTGCTCCGCCTCAGCGAAAGCGGGACTACGAATGTGGGTGCAAGTGAAGATTACTTCCCTCGAGAAGAAACCTTTAAATAGTAGGAATAACTCTCTCGAGAGTAGTCCCCACCTGTCTGGGCAATAAAGGCATTGCCTGCACTGGCATTGAAACCGGGTCTCCCACATGGGAGGTGAAAATTCTAGCACTACACCAAAAGGCAGTGTCCACGCCAGGTGATAGAGAGCTTAAAAAAAAAGTCTAATCAGCCTGTTGTAGTGCTGACAGATATCAGCGATCCCTGAGTACATCCACAACCCCGCCTCAGCTGCAGTGTGGGATTCAACCTAGGCAAACGCTGACAAAGGCTACTTCCCTTGAGAAGAAAAACCTTTAGGGAGCAGGGTCAGCAAGCTTCTTCTGAGAGAGCGGCCACCACATACTCTGAGACAATCTAAGTACTCTTTTCTTTTTATAAAGAGATCGCGGTCTCCTCAGCGCACTCCTCTCTCCATCCTCAGACGAAGAGACGAGAAACGCAGCCTGGGTCTCCCTCGTAGAAGTGAAAGTTCTACTACTGTGCCATCAGGGCAGCCTCACAAGAACCGCGAATGCTATTACGACTCCGCCTCAGCGGCAACTGTTTTAGTGGCTGCTCTCCGCGGGGAGAAGTAACCGTAATCAACGGGGCTTCACTGCCTGGAGAGATGCCGCTAGATCTAATCGAGAGGGAAAGAAATAGGGGATCACCCGTTTCAATCACTTTGATCAGATCAATCTACAATCCCCATGAATACAAACGCCAGTTCGCCTCAGCGACAGCGGGGTCTGCACCACGAGGAACGCCAATAGAAGCACCCTCCGTAGAGAGAGCTCTCTGCAGCACGGGCAGTCCCCTCTCTCAAGAGCGGCTACCGCATGCTCTTTTTCTAAAGTTAGATCTGATCGGGTGGGAAAGAAATAGGGATCACCCATTTCAGTCACTTTCATCAGATCCATCTGCGATCCCCATGATCCCCGCCTCAGCAACCACGGAGCCGGCACCCGAGGAATGCCAAAGAAGTTCTTAACTTTTTAAGCAAACTTTCTTAGCTGCGACAGACTCACAGTAGAGCGCGTGCTGAATGAATGAAGCTAATGAGTGATGCGCCGCACCTGGGTTTTCAAGCTCCGGCAGTCATGACGTCACCATCTATGACGCCTGGAGCCTTATTTTGACAGATTTGCAGCAGATTCAGAGCGTGGCTAACGCAGAGGCGTTCCCAAAGCGTCTATAGATGCAGTGTGAGTTCCAGAAAAGGAACATGGGTTTTACACATCCACACCATAAAAATATTATGAAATCATGTGATCACATATGAACACATGGATATGTGTAGACAATAATGTGACCACATGGGTTTCACACATTTACTCCATTAAAAAGTTCACATGTTCTGTATTCTGTATTTCACATGTGATTTTAAGATATGTTTTTTCTGTAAGAAAAAGTAGTGTTATTTTAATAAAGCTGCATCATTATAGCTACCGTTATTGTTTTTATTAATATTTTTTATTTATTTTTTATTTTTTTAACTTTTATTATTTTAGTATTGTTAGTACTCCTTTTAGTTTTTAGATTTTATTTTTTTATTTTATTTTTTTTAAATTATGAAAATTTTAGTTTTTATTTTCTAGTTAGTTCTACTTGGTTTGTTTGTTTGTTTTTTTGTTTTTTCATTTTTTTTTTTTTGGTTTTCAGTTTTTGTACAATAGATATTAACCTATTATATATATAAATGTGTTTAACTACTAACTGTCTTTAGTACTGTAACTGGCAAGGCAGTTTTTTGATATTCATTTCATTTGAGTTTTAATTTCAGTTTTATTTTATTTTTTGCAATATTACTTGTTTTTGTTAACAATAACAACACTTACAACATGACTTCCACAGCTATGACCACTATAGACGGTTATGAGGGCACCCAATATGCAAAATAGTAGTTGATCAATATGTTTTTAAATAAATAAAGTTTTGCTTTTGGTTACTTGCTTAGAATAATCTCAGAAATATCACACCAGTGTGAACACACTTAAGAAACCTTTTATGCTAGTTTGAGCGGCTTACCTGCTCTCTTCTTCTGCAGTCTCTGTGTTTGTGTGCGTGTGGATGGTCCGTTTGTGGATTCGTTCTCCAGCTGGACTTTGAAGTGGCTATTCACTGATCAAACAGCAGCGAGTTCAAACAGTGCTCACAGACCTTCATCTGACTCATTTAACCTTTGAAATGCTCTCAATATGTTATTACTGGGTGCAAATGAAATGGACTTACATTACCATAGGACATGCATTACATAGCATAGCTTTATTCTAATATTCCTGACAACTGTATGAAATGTAATCAGGAAATAGCATACGGTTTCATTTTATGCAGAGGGTTGCAATTGTTCTGAATAAGGTTCTTAATGTGATTTGTGACCTGACTGAAAGGAGTGTTTTCTCAAAGGTTAAATTGTGCTTATTGCTTATTTACACTGGCAATATTGTAAGTGCAAGCTTATAGATTTTAGTTTTAGTTCTGGCTAAAAGTGCATGAAAAAGCAATCAATCACTGAAAGTAATGTCATGTGATCTTGCTTTGGAAGAACTGACTCAAACTTTTCCTCTAACAATGTATGTATATGTATTAAAATGACTCCGTTTAGACTTTTTTTGTGCAATGCAAATAATGGGGTAAACAAATACCTGATATAAGAATACTGTTACAGTGATCAATAGAGTAGCCATTATATTTAAAAAAAAATGCATAGCTTTAAGTTGTATTTGTTTATTATTTTAATGCAGCTTGAAATGAATGTGTTTTGTGTTTGATTGTATGCAGCTGACTCGCCGGTTGCCCCCCATTAAAGAGGCCAAACCTCGCCTTCAGAAGCTGTTTAGAGATTTCTGGCTGTATTCTGTGGTCATGGGGTTTGCAGTTGAAGGTTCTGGTAAGAATTAACATTGTTAGCATCACCGACTCATGATCTGAGGAGATTTTTCTGAGATTATTTCTACAGGATTGTGTGTGTGTGTGTGTGTGTTTTAGGTCTGTGGCCAGAGGAATGGTACGAGGGAGTGTGTGAAATCGCCACTAAATCCCCGCTGCTAACGTTCCCGAGCGGAGAACCACTGCGTTCAGAACTCCAGTACAACTCTGCTCTGAAGAACGACACCGTTACCCCGGTATCCCAACATTCTCTGTCTTAGTGTTTATTTAAAGCTGCAAGGAGTTAAAGAGAGAGTTCACCATTTGCTCAACCTCCGTTTATTCCAAACCTGTATGAATTGGTTTCTTCTGCTTAACAAAAAACTTGGCAACCAAACAGTTGCTGATAGCTATTAAAATGCATAATTTTTTATTTCTCCCCGCTAGGGAGGCCAATGGCTACTGTCAACCGTTTGGCTACCAATATTCTTAAGAGTGTGCAGAAAAAAGATGTTTAGAAACAACTTGAGACTGAGTGAATGATGGCAGAATTTACTTTTTTTTTGGGGTGAACTGTCTCTTTAAGTCAAAAATCTATAATTCTGTTATTTGTAAGATGAGGTGTTAAAGTTGCATGAGAAAGTGCAGTGTTTGTGCTCCTCAAATCAGATGTGCTGCTGTTTTAGGGTTTCTAACAAACCTGCCGTTATATACACTAGTCAACAGTTGAAGTGGATCAAAACATTTCAGCAATATTGTCCTAAAACGTCAAACCAAAATGTGTTCTTGTTTTGTACTTTTCTGATACACTTCAGATGTTGACTGCTGTATTTTATGAATTTTTTGGCCTAATTGCTTTTGTTCATCTTTTGCAAGTAACTTTGGATAAATGGGTAGATGTCAGTGCATATCAATAGAAGTGTAATTTTCGCTTGCTAAAGGGTAAAACAACTGAAAAATTACTTTAATAAAAACTAAACTAAAACTAAATTTTATTCAAGTAATTAATTTGTTTCATTAATATTTTTGATAGTTTTAGTTTAGTTTTTATTTTGGTAACACATTTTTATTTAGTTTTGATTTTGATAAAGTGTGAGGAGATCATAAGCAGACTATCTGCTTGTAATCTACTGAGTGCTAGTTGACACAGAGTTATATTTTTATTAAACATGTTTTTTTTAAGGCGGAGTTAAGTGAACTGCGCAGCACCATCATTAATTTGTTGGATCCGTCACCTGAAGCTGCCGCCCTCATCAATAAACTGGACTTCGCCATGTGCACTTACCTGCTGTCTGTGTACCGGCTGGAGTATATGAGGTTAAACACGCTTTCCTTCCTCTCTTCTGACCTCCCTCAGAGCAGCTGCTCTCGTTGTGGGGATTGAATGTGTGACTTAATCTGTCTCTGTGTTAGGATGCTGCACTCGAATGATGCCGACCGCTTCCAGGTGATGTTCAGATACTTTGAGGACAAAGCCATCCAGAAAGACAAATCAGGTCAACAATGTCAAGATATGATATAGTGCATTTTAATTGAAGTCCAGTTTATAAATAGTAATAATCTTAAAAGTAATAATCACAAATACATTGATATTAAAATGTATTGCAATTGTTTTTATGATTCTTCATTAGACACAGGGTTCGAAATTAACTTTTTTGATCACCAGCCAAAACTCTGAATTTCCACTAGACAAATTTTTATGCGGTGAAAACAAGAGATTATGAATGCCACTGAATGAAAATTTGATCATTTTATTAACAGTGCATGAAAAACACACAGAAAAACAGAAAAATTTAAATTACTGGTCCCCAACATGAAACTGTTAGCTTTTTTTTTTTCTTTCGTGTACAAATCTGCGAAAAACATGACTGCATTTTTTACTATCAAACACTAGCCAATGACGACCTGTCTGCCATTTACAATTACAATTAAACCTAACCTAACCACTCATTATTGGCTCATGCGTCAC
>JAUCMT010000154.1:1157333-1177551 GCA_032357475.1 Enteromius thamalakanensis | reverse complement strand
GGTGTGGGATTTCGCTCACATACACCTTCGACGAGCGATTCGACATCAACAAACCTGGGCAGATACTCGGAGATCAGAGACCACTATATACCATCCAGGAGAGAAAGTGTGGTTATCTACCAGAGACATCAAACTTCGATTACCCTGTAGGAAACTAAGTCCCCGATATATAGGCCCGTTCCCCATCCTCCGCCAGACTATCTCCAGACTATTAACGAGGCACACCTGATCCAATCACTGAGTGCATTCAAAAGACACACAAACCAGTCTCTCAGCGGCTGAGCTAGAGGTAACAGAGCTACCTGCTTCTTGTCTCATGTCTCAAGCTTACCTCTTTTTAGATGTGCAGATCCTGTCTAGCTGAGGTTCCTGAATATCACCATTTGTTGATCCCTATCGAAGTCCTGCCAGTGTTAGATCGACTGAGCCATACCAACCTGAAATACCTCCCTGAGTTCCCTAAGTCTATAACCTCACAAGCCTCGTTCTGAGATTAAGAGACCGTTCTTCCTGAAGTAAGATTGACGTACTATACTCACCTTGCACACTCACCTGAATATCTGCACTGCACTTCACCGAGAGGATTAAAGTGACGTTTAGGCTAATGCTAGTTGGGATATAAACCTGCTTTTGCCATCCTTTTGTATACTCACCTGTAATCTATTGTGCACACAGCCTGAGGAGGAGGACATGCAGGCCATGACCGAATCCTGCTGAATCGAGAGATCGCTGAGCACTTTCGTATTGGAATAAACTTGGATTAAACTTGAAGGATTCTCTACCCACAAGCGATCTGGGAGATCGCTGTGTTCACGGCTCTTCCTTGCAGCGATCAGGAAGACACTGCTCTATGAACTTTAGTTTGCTTACTGATGATACTTGCCTGTGCCTTTTCTGTTTGAGCCCTTGACCTCCGTTTATGTGAAATAAACCTCTTCTGATTTACCCCCTCTCTCTGAGCAGTCTTTGAGCGTTACATATACCATGTGAGATAAACTCTATATTTATAAATGGCTGTCTAGAGAACATTTCAGCTGACTCAGAGTTTAGGAGAAGGTCATGACAGAATATCACAACTCAGAAACTAAGAAGCAGAGAAACAATTTTAGCTTGCCTTCCAAGTGGCATTTGTATGATATGAAAATGAGAACTAAAGTTCCAATTATCAAATGTGTTTAAATTTAACCTTTGAAACTTCTTGTCTGAGATGAACAAAATATGATGGACATTTGTGTGTGAGAGTTTAAAGTGCACTACCGAAAATATTTATTATGTGACTAGGTTTTTATTACTATTATTTTGTGCATTGTGAAACATTCTGATTTCTGATCTAGGAACTGACTGAAAATGGATTCCAAACTGTAGTTCCCTTTCAGTCGGTCACTCCGAGTCACGTCGGACATGAGGGACGAATTGGGATCTTGCTTCGAGAGCACCAATCTACTTTGTGTGTATGAAAACACGCCAATGAACACTGGCATGCACTGATTGCATCCAGCTGCAGCTGATCACCGCGTGAGTATTAACAGGGAGCGGAATGGCTGCATCATTTAGCTTTTAGCTTTGCAGCTGAGCTTGAGGGAATTTTTTCCCTAACCATACGGTTCGGACAGTGGCGGTGTACTAATTAAAGTTAAAGGTGTGGCCTTGTGGCTGTGGTACACACGGCAGTAATAGACGTTTTGGTTGGCCTCCTACTGTAGAGGTGCTGGTCATATAATTAGAATATCTTCAAAAGCAACCTCGGCTCTCATAACACCTGAGTAGTGCCACATTGGCCACATTGCTGCAGTAATTCAGGCAAAAGGAGATCAAACTAAATATCGAGTGCTGGACATCCTCATACTTTTCATGTTCATACTTTTCAGTTGGCCAAGATTTCTAACAATCCTTTCTTTTTATTGGCCTTAAGTAATATTCTAATTTTCTGGGATTCTGAATTTGGGGTTTTCATTAGTTGTCAGTTATAATCATGAAAATTAAAAGAAATAAACACTTGAAATATATCAGTCTGAGTGGAATGAATGTATACATTATACAAGTTTCACTTCTTGAATGGAATTAGTGAAATACATCAACTTTTTGAAGATATTCTAATTATATGACAAGCACCTGTAATAGCTTAACTCCTTACTATTCATTGATTATTATTAATTTGTGCCTATTATCTCTTCAAGCATTCTGGAGTGATGCTCCAAACTTTTTTTTACTGTGAGTTTATGAGACTAGTTTACTTAACTGTAGGAAACTTCTCCAAGACATAGTGAAATTAATTATAGTTAGTTGGTTGTACAGTAAGTTGCCAATGTGTCAGAAATAAAAAAATAAATAAATAAAATATATTATTTTAGGAATTGAATCCCAGCCCTTCTTTTGGGATATTAATGACATTATATAGGACATTTATATATAAATATATATATAACAAATTTGGAAATTCAGATTACTCCGTGTACCTGAGCATGTGGTGTTAGACTCATCTTCATCATTGCCGCAGTCGTTGTCTCCATCACACAGCCAACGCATTGGGATGCAGCGGTTATTTTGACACTTAAAGCGGTCTGCAGGGCATGTGTGCTGATCTACAGGTGAACAAACAACAAGCACTGCATGTGTGTGGTTGCTCGACATAAGAAGGGAGATTTAAGTTAAACATGAGTATAGTCTTACGGCAAAGTTCAGCTGCCTCGTCACTGTTATCCAGACAGTCATTGTCTCCGTCGCATTTCCAGCGCTCTTGAATACAGCGATTATTCTTACAGGCAAACTCTCCCGGCTGACACTGTGGAGGGGGAATGTAAGAAGGGTTGGCTGTGGAGAAACACACACACACGAAATGTAAATATGTCAGCTAAAAGCCAAGCTCTGTGAAAAGAAACATCTAAAGAGTTTCTGTTACAAATATTCAGATACAGAAACCAAACCGCTTGATGTTCAGTTCAGCTGATTGTATCAACAGTTCAATCTAGAAATTATGCATTATCTGCCAGTATGGTTGAGCAGCTGGCACAAACAGATTTGCTTTAGCTCATCAAGCATTTCTAGCTTTCTTCTCTGTAAGGACTGAATGAACTCTTATCCTGCTGTATTCCTCAGATTTCTCCCCTGGGTCGCTCTGAACTGAAGTTTCTAACGTGATTTCCTCAGCAGTAGTTAATCCTCTTGTGAACAGATCTTTAAAAATAATTTTTAACCATTTATAGTAAAAAACACCATAGTTAATCACCATTGATATCTAAATTAGAAGTGTTGCAACATGCAGGTTTTAACAATAACTGTAATTGTTTTTAAAAAAATTCAACACTGATAACATTACAAATTAACATAATAGCGTATTTAATCCAAACCACTACTAGCCTTCAGCATATAAGTGGCAGTACAAAAATATTGTTATATACTACTACCACACATGCCAGAATATGAGAGATTATAAAAATGTTGGTGTAGGCAGTAATACGAGTCTATGAAAAGTCACAATTTAACCTTTTTAAACAATAAACCGTCACAGAGACATTTGAATATGTGTCATTGAACATTCAACAACCTATGAACAGTCCTCATCCTCCACATTTGTAAAAACTTTGTACTTCAACTTACATCAAGTAAGTATTATGCACATGGCACAACAGCAAGGCAAGCATTTGTGTTTATAAAGCATATACACCGATTTTTTTTTAAATTACGATAGTTTCGCTAGATAGAACCCTTATTCATTGTCTGATATAGTTTTTAGCCCCATGAAGCTGCACTGAAATTACTACTAGTAAGTCTGAAGCGACATCTCAATATGTAAATACAGTAGATTTTGCTAATTGCATGTTTAGTCTTTAAAGCAACCAAGAGGGCAAGCTCATCATTGTGAATGCTATCCACTTTCAAAATGCTGGCAAAGATAAAAGGGCATTATAGACCTTAAACTAAATGGCAATTTTTGGTTGATACTGTGCATTAGAGGATGGATACCCGACCCAAGCCCGAACGTACACCTGTGTTATAACGCCGCTTTTAGCCCCACGTGCGCTGATTATCTCATCTGTTGACATTTCCGAATGTAGCAGATGTGTATTTAAGAACTAGTTTTGTTATACCACTTTCCATGACCATATTTGGGGTTTCCTGTCGCTATGCTGACTTGGGAGGTTGGCGCACTTTGCTGCTTCCCAGTTTGTATGAGACGTCACAGCGGTAGGTCACACAAGTTTTTGCAGTCACTCAATTAGGGCTGTATTTAGTTTAACAGATAAATTCAAACAAAATAATTGTGTGATTGTGACTGAAATCTATTCTATAATGCACAGATGTTTCCATGAGTATTTTTATTTTCTCTCTCTCCCAGCGTCATGCATTGCTGCCACGCACAGAATTATGTGCTGCACGAGCCATCATATGTGTTCTCCAGAATAAACGAGGACGCGAAGTCAAGTGTTCCATAGTTTGTTTTATATTTTCACACAAACGCCTTCCTACAGGTGCTTAATAAAAGCGGGCTTTCCACACAAAAAAGTGTATGTGTCATTAGTATGAGGGAAAAAAAATGGATCAGGCTGGGATCGGACATAAATATTTAAATGCCTGTCGGTCTCGGGACAGAAAAATGCGGCCCGATCCGCACTCTAGTGCGCATTACCTTTACAGCTGGTGTTGTCTGCGGGGTCCAGTAACTGGTCCTCAGCGCAGGCACATGACCTGCCTGTTGGAGTGGCTAAACACAGACTACTACAGCCACCGTTATTGGCTCTACACGCATTACTTCCTGTGATGAAAACATAGGGATAATATCTGATTAACATTCAACAGCCAAATGACCTGGATTCCTACTAGCAAATTTTGACTTGCATTGCAAATTCATCAGATAATTACCCAGCTGCTGTTGGGCATCGTACATGCGGATCTCAAAGATGGGCGGCCGTTCGTTGCGTAGCAAAGTGACCGTTTTGGTGTTCTGGTCCAGTTTATATATGCTGCCGCTGCGGTACTCATTCCAGAACAGGAAATGTTTGTAGTGGCACAGGCCAAAGGCA
Source organism: Enteromius thamalakanensis (assembly GCA_032357475.1). Lineage (NCBI taxonomy): Eukaryota > Metazoa > Chordata > Actinopteri > Cypriniformes > Cyprinidae > Enteromius > Enteromius thamalakanensis. Next base: position 1,172,530 of record JAUCMT010000154.1, on the reverse strand, counting down.
TGGTTTAGCTCATGTCCTTCATAAATTGTCTAAGAAGAAAGAATATGGTATTACTTAATTGACAACTGACAATTAAATTGACTGTTCTAGTGTTTTCAGCTGTCATCTCTTGTTTTCATTCTTAAATGCATACATATGTCTCTTATAAATATAATCTATTAGTTCAACAGTGTGAGAGCACCTTTCGTGCAGTGGTGTTGAGATAGACCATCTCTATTCGGTCATAATAAGCATCCACCCAGTACAGGATGCCCTGAGGGATGTCCAGACTCAGACCGTTGGGCCACAGAACCATCTTTGATGTCAACAGAACATTGCGGTTGGTTCCGTCCATCCAGGCCTTTTCAATCTTCCCTCGCTTACTCTCTTTTGGGTCCTCCTCCCAGTCAGTCCAGTACATCCAGCTAAAAAAAGAAAAATATTTGGATCAGTCATATCGCTGTTGTCATTTTGCTGTGTCTTGTGGTTGTGCATACAGAAATAGATTTTGTAGATTATAAGGCAATAAAGTTGTATGAGTTTATAAAAGATTTCAACGAAATCAGGAAATCACCCATGCCGAGGGTCCACCACAATAGCTCGAGGATGGGTCATTTTGCCCTCAATGAGAGTCTTCCTGGTCTGAGATGCTTTCTCGAGTCGAGCAACACTGATGGTCTTCTTGGGACCATCATCTGTCCAGTAAAGATTGTTGGCCATCCAGTCCACAGCAATTCCTTCAACAGTGTGAATACCTGAAAAATAAGAACAAGTCAGAATAATAACAGAATAAGTCATAACAACACTAATAAGAATTCTAGTTATAAGACAAATTGGAAATAAAAACAGCACCTTCTTTAAGAATGATGTCTCTTTCCGTGCCATCAATCTTCTGTCGGCCAATCAGATAGCTGGTGGCATCAGCGAAGTAGATAAAGTTACTCTGTGTATGGAAGTCCAGAGCTCGAGGGTTCATTAGGTTCTCAATGGGGATCATGTATTCATCCTGAACTTTAGGGTTGATGTCCATACCACGGATAACGCCTGGACGACCCTTGCCATACACCAGAAATAACTCGTGCTCAGGCTCTGGGGATTTAATAGATACCAAAAATTGAATTAAAAAAAAGGATATATATATATATATCCAACTTATATATCCAATATTTAATGTGTCTGCTCAGATAGGATTACAAAAATGTGTCAGTTTAGGAGCATACTATAAGAATGCCAATCACAAAGAAAAGGAGGTGTTTAAAATATTTAAAAACCTAGTTTGAAAGATGGGTTGGGTTGTAAAAATGTTCTCTTTGTATTGTTACTTTTATGTGTTTTTATAGCTTTTCATTTAAATTCTTTTCAAAATATGTAAAATTTAAAGAACAATGATGGTGGTAATAATGTCTTTCTCACAATCAAATCTAATTTCTCTTTGTGTCTTTTTCAAGGTCATGTGTTCAGAGGTCACTGAGAAGTCGCAAATCAATGCTACCAATGCTTCATTGCATATTCATAGCAAACTACTGGGAATCAGTATTGGGGTAAATAGAAAAAAACCTTTATCCTTGTAATCTGAGTCAGCTAAAGTGTGTGTCAAACCTACAGCTCGATATGCATCGATACCACAAAAAACTATAAGTAAAGAAATGTGCATAAAGAAATTAGCTTAAGATTACTAATGCTCAATTCAGCTGAGCCAATCATGACTAACAATAATCCAGTTTTATAATGTACAAAATGTGGACCAAAATTGATATCCGCAGTTATGTATGCATCGAGCCACGCCTTTTCACAACAAAGAATGACATTTCATTGCTTTTAATTAAGCAAAATTAGAGCATTTACATTTTAGATACAATTATGCCACGCAGTGCCAAATAGTTCCAAACCAAATCACAACAGGATCATTGAGTGCGTTTACATGGACCCTCTTAATGCCATTATAATGAGATTTTGACAATATTGCGATTAAACTTTACCTCATGTAAGCTGATTTTAAAAGAAATATTCAGACATGTAAACACCTTAATCGCAGTCTTTTATGGCTTTTTACTACTGTTTCGGCTATTAAAATAGTTTTGTTTGTAATGGCACAATTATTATTTTTCGTTTCGTTTTTTAAGTCAATTTAAAAAAACGTTTGGAGCGGTTTTGTTTGTTAAATAGCCTATAAGTTTTTGTTTTTTAAAAGTAAAGTCCAAGCGGCCAGTGGCAGAAAGTGAGCTGATGCTTTTTCAAATCATCATGACTTGCCTAAAATAAAATTAATGAAGCCTACATGCTAAAATAATCAGTTTTTAATCATCAACATTTTTATATGCTTTAACGTTAAACCTCACTATAATAAAAGTGCGCTATAGCATATCCACATGTGTTCAGAGACTGCAGCTCACTCTTCAGGAGTCTCACGGCAGTTTGTGATTTAGTCACGTAATTTAAATTAATCTATTTATTCGTGGCAGATGTTTATTTTGTTATTTTCGTAAGTCCAGCACATTTTTTAATCTAATGCAAATGCATCTTAGTTTAAAAAATGTGCTGGACTTACGAAAATAACGAAATAAATGTGTCCCTTTCTCTCTAATTTGTCCTATGCAGTGGGGTGTGTGAATATGGTAGTAGAAAATGACATGCAAACATAATAATGCGATTAAGTCATTACTTTGATTATTGGAAATAATCACATTATTCGTGCGCATTTACTGTAAGCATAGTCATTGTGTCTTCCAAGATATAAGATTTTATTTCTTAAGAATTTACTAGAGACAGACTGCAATGAGCAATGAGAAGGTATGCTTTTGGTGAATTTTTCTTTTATTGTGAGTTTCCAGTTCAGATGCGAAATGTATGGGAGTAGAGTATGAATCAGTGAGTTTTACTGCTATTCGTGGCACAATAAAGCACCCCAAAAAGCATTTCTCCTGCTTTGTTAGTAGTTTACAAGATTTTCATTGATTCTGCTTATTTGCAATGATTTTAGCCCTGATTTGAACTCAGCAACAGTTTTGTGTGTAAACATAAGTATTGGACTTTGTAGGTTAACTCTCATAGATAGGGTGAAATCTATTATAATGTCACTCACTCTTGCAAGATTTGCCATCATTGCCAAGGCTAAAGCCCGACCGACAGCGACACGTCCAGCTCTTGTGGCTGTTGCCCAACAGACAGATGTCTGAACAACCTCCAGCTTTTCCAAACTGATCTGGTTCACAGGCGTGACTCCGCACTAAAGAAGAAAAACAGGAGAGTTAGACAAAGCTGGAGTTGAGGTGATGTTTGACTGCAATATAATGGTTGCATTTTAAGCAGTTTATTAGAGTATGCTACTGTACACTAGTTTAACAGCATTAGGTCTGAATTAGGTCAGAATTAGAAAAATTCTTATACCAGGGGGTTGGCGTCTCTGGTGGTAAACATGTAGAGCTCCTCCCTTGTCGACACGGGTGACCACCTGATAATCTGAACTGTTGAATCGATTGACTCGGATCACGCTGGTCTTAGGCTGCATGTTAGCATTGTCAGAGTTTGTGGCATACAGATAGTTCTCAAACACTGTGAGCCCATAAAGATGTTCAATCTGAGAAAAAAATATCATTATTCCATTAGTTCTATTATTTGTGAAGTTGTGTTTGCTTTGCTGGCTCAAGTGAGCAAGACACACACATAGACACACCACTTATCCTTAGGCTGAGCCATATATGATAGCCATTACTCAAGCAGAAGACAGAAAATAAAATAACTCAGTAGCACTAATAAAACACTACTGTCTATTTAACCTACTAAAGCATTGGTGTAAAGCTAGCCAATATAAGAGACTCTTTCAAAAAAGGAAATAAGGAAAGGACATAATATGTGGTCAGGTATGGTTTCCCATACTAGGAATTTGTGCTCTGCATTTAACCCATACAAGTGCACACACAGCAGTGAGAAGTGAACAACCCCACAGACGCGCTTTTTTTGATCACCAGCCTAAATGGCTGGTAACTTTCTGAAGTTACCAGCCAATCAGAATCTCCACAAGACAATTTTTTACGCAGTGAAAATAAGAGATTATGTATGCCACTGAATGAAAATGTTTTTTTTTTTTTTTTTAACAGTGCATGAAAAACGCACAGAAAAACAAAAAAATTTAAATTAGTGGTTCCCAACACGAAACTATCAAACACTAGCCAATGGCGACCTGTCTGCCATTTACAATTAAACTTAACCTTCTCTTTGTTTTGCACATAACCACTTCTTATTAAGGTCAAGAACATGGTCTGCTTTTCAATGAAATACCAATGGTTATATAGGCTAATTATGCATTCTTTTTTGTTTACAATTTCAAAATTAGTTTTCGTCTGTGAAAAAATTTTGTTGACGAACATTATGATGAGATTTATTTGTCAACGTAATGAACACTGCTGTGGTTTAGGTATCTAAAACGTCACCCGTAGTGTAGTGTTCAGGTGAAATGTAGGACGAAGGGGACAAACGACCATGAGCGTCTTTGACATGATTTGCATGATTGGCTCATGCGTCACCGGCCAAACTGGTTGGTAAGTTTTATCGATACCCGCCAAAATTTTTAACCCGCATTTGGCGGGTCGTCGGGTGTTAATTTCGAGCCCTGGTTATAACACATTTTTATAATGCATTATGCATTTATTATAAGGTCTTGAGGATACCCTTAAAATGTTTTATAAATGCAGGCTTCATAGAAAATGCTCTTCTGCTTAACTTTCTGTCAAAACAATATCAGTGGAAATCATCATTGGTGTCCGTCTCTCTCTGAATCTGTGTGCAGGCATGATGCAGTGTGTGATTTGTGTGGGTGATAAAGTCTTTGAGGTTTTCCTGCAGATGATGGCTGAGAAAGTGAGTTGAGCGTTTGAAGGATCTCTCAGCGCTGAGTCAAAAGCATTGTTGATGGCTCGTTACTGATAATGATTTTGCTTCCTGTTCCAGCCCAAGACTAAAGAGCATGAGGAGGAGCTGGAGCGCCATGCTCAGTTCCTATTGGTCAACTTTAACCACACCCACAAGAGGATCCGCCGGGTGGCAGATAAATACCTCTCAGGACTCGCCGAAACGTACAATAATCCACACATTCTCTAGAATGCATATTAATAAGCATCTCTTATAAAGTAACCTGAAGAATTCCACACAGTAGTTGTATATTGCTTGTCCTTTTTATGCTTTTGTTTGCTTATTTGAGTTAGTTTTAAAAAGTCTAAAGGGATATTTTAAACTTGCATTTAAAAAAAATAAATAAAATCTTTCCACTTTTAACGAGAATCGCATATAAATGTTGTCTACAGAAGATCTTTAAGATTTTACACCTAAATCAAAGCTCTGAGGTTTAATGTTTAAAAAAAAGACATAAATATTATTATTATTGACGTTGTAATGTTGTTCTGTAAAATAATCTAATTTTAGATATTTTTAGCTTTTCAGTTTTTTTATAACCGTAGAAGTATTGTTATATTTTTTTATTGACTGCATTTTTGTAATTTTTACATCAAAAACAACAGTGGTAGTAGTAATAATTATAAAAGGTAGTAGTAATATTACTATCGTACTTTATTACTGTCAATAATAAAATGTTCGAGTACTTTTTAAGTAATCTTTTGCTGTATATTTATTTTTTATTTTTGAATACTAATTTTAGCATTTTAATCACTGTAGTAGTATTGCATGAGTTAGTTTTCTTTAAGTATTGAATTTATCATCAGGCACAATAATTGTAATCATTATTATTATTATTATTATTATTATTATTATTATTATTATTAGTTGTAGTAATGATTATTGATTTACAAGTGATTACAAGTTTATTAATATGGAACATTATATGCTATTGGTAATTAAAATTGCTTCAAATATAAAAAAACAATAGCCATAAAATTATCACAAAAATAAAAGAATAAAAAAAAGTAAATTATTATTTAAGATTACAATGACCGTTAAGAATAAAAAAATAAAATGCACAAAATATAGTGCAATATAATTAAATTCTAAAATTCTATTCTTCTTGTTTTTGTTGTATAATCACATACATGACATTTACATTTTGATTTTATCTGAAGAGCAGCATGCAAGCGCTATGACAAGTCTCATACTAAAACACTAAAAGCTCAAATCTCTGTCCTCAAGGTTTCCTCATCTTCTGTGGAGTGGAAGGGTTTTGAAGACTATGTTGGACATCCTGCAGACTCTGTCTCTGTCCCTGAGCGCTGTCAGTACAACAAACACACACATGCATGATCAATGTTACTAATATTATACTCTTACTCGTCAAGTAAAGCTTTATTGTCATTCTGCTACATGTGTGGACATATAGAGGAACCAAATGTCATGTCCCGCAGGACCTTGGTGCTACATACTAGTTATACATAGATAAACATACAGCAAGCATATGAAAAGCAATAGATCTATGCAACAGTTAACCATATGACTATACATGTACTACTATGAATACTGCAATTACTATACCTAGTTGAGTACACATACACAACAATATTGAGCATTGGTGGACCAGGTGAGATCCTCTGTGATGTGCACCCCCAGCACTCTCTCCACGGTTACGCCGGCGATGGTCAGTGGGGGGGTGGTTCTCCTGAAGTCCATCACAACCTCTATTGTCTTACTCACATCGAGGGACAGGTTGTTAGCACCACTTCCTCTCTGTAATGTGTTTCATCATTGTTGCTGATGAGGCCCATGAGGTTGAAGCTGGATTTGGCAGCGCAGTTGTAAATCAGCAGCGGGCTGAGAACATAGCCTTGAGGGGCACCTGTGCTCAGTGTGGTAGTGCTGGAGGTGCCCACACGGACTGACTGAGGTCTTCCAGTTAAAAAGTCCAAGATCCAGTTGCAGAGGGAGGTGTTAAAGCCCAGCAGGTTTAGTTTGTGGACGAGTTGTTGTGGGATTATTGTGTTGAGTGCTGAGCTGAAGTCAATGAACGGCATTCTCAGTCGCTTAACCAGCCTCCTTTTATACAGGACATCCACAAAGACCAGCCGTACTACGACATCCCTGACACTCCGTACAGAATCACTGTCCCGGACACACATGAGGCGCGAGAGGTGAGACGGACACAGCCTCTGAGCCCTGGATATGTGCTCCGTCTGAGTCCAGGGCTCTGAACTGATTTGTGTTTGTTGTCCAGAGCATCGTGAAGGACTTTGCCGCCTGCTGTGGAGAGATCTTGAAGGAGGCCATGAAATGGGCCGCTTCAGTCACCAAATCACATCTCCAGGTCAGTAGAGGTCACTCATCATTTCCAGTCCCATCAGCTAACTATTATGAAAGATATATGTTATAATTAATCAGATTTGTATTAATAATAGTAAACTTGACTTGGTAAAGCATATTGAGCAACCTCTTTGTCATGTGCTGTTCATAATTTAATCAACATTTAGTTCTTTTTGTTCTACACATTTCTAGTTTTTATTTATTGATTTTGATTTTTAATTTCATGCCAGATGGATTTGTGGTTAAAATTAGCCTCAAAAATTGAGCTCCGATGCTTGCTTCCTCCAGAAGTAGTTTGCCGTCTGGACTGGTTTGGAAGTGAATTGAACGCAGTGTTAGTTTGAGTCGTTCTGTTGTAATACTACAGGGGTGTAGAAGAAGAAGTCTGCTTCTGATCATAAAGGCTGCATTTATTTGCTCAAAAGTATGATCAAAATATTATTATTATTTAATTTTCTATTTCAGTATCTTTTAGACTGTAATTAAATGTTCAGCCTCATTTCTCCAGTCTACAGTGTCCTTCAGAAATCATGCTACTATACTGATTTACTGCTGAAGAAATATTTCTGATTATTATTATTTTATGTGGAAAATATTGTGCTGCACAATATTTGTGTGATAACTGATACGTTTTATTTTTCAGGATTCACAGATGAATAGAAAGTTCAGAAGAGCTATGTTTATTTGAAATAGAAATCTCAAAAAATAAAATGTGCAGCACAGGTATATTTATAGCAATAGCCAACAATACACTATATGGGTAAAATGACTAGCAAAAATCATTAGCATATTATGTAAAGATCATGTTTCATGAAGATACATTCATGAAAACGTCATTTTTGATGCAGTGCTAAGAACTTAATTTGGACAACCTTTTGCTCCCTCAGATTCCAGATTATCAAATATTTGTATCTCTGCCAAATATTAATTTAGCTTTCAGATGATGTATAACTAATTTAAAATGTACCCTTTTGACTGGTTCTGTTGTCCTGTGTCACCTACAGTATGTCTTTACTCTCACTTTTGATCAATTCAGTGCATCTGTGATGAATAAAAGTATTAATTTCTTTGTGTGTGTGTGTCTCAGGAGTATCTGAACAAGCATCAGATCTGGCTGTCAGGTTTGTCTCAGCACACGGGTTTGGCGATGGCTACCGAGAGCATTCTAAGCTTTGCGGGATACAACCGTCAAAGCACGACGCTGGGGGTGAGATACACACCTGACCCGAGTCTCTGTTACACACACACACACACACACGTCCTGAAGCTAACCAATGCTGTGTCTCACGGTAGATAACTGAGGTTTTTGTCCAGATTAAGGTAAGACGGTAGCAAGTCTTTAGAATAAAATCAAATCATCAGATGTCTTTAGTAAAACTACTGATTTATTCCACATGCCCAGTCAAATCCACTGAATTCAAGAGAATCAAAACATATTGAACTTCTATATTATTTATTAAGTAAATAATGACAGAATTTTCATTTTTGGGTCAACTATTACTTTAAGCGTAAACGTTTATAAATGTAAAAATATTTGTATATTTAAATTTTTATATAATGTATATATTTTATTTTATATTAAATATGTATAATATATTTTATATTAATATTATTTTAATATATTAAAATATTTGTACAAATCTTAAAGTCAAATCATATTACTGTACGTACATATACACTTGATATAACTTTTGAGAATTGAGCATACAATTATGCAATCATTATGAATTTAAATATTAATTTTTATTTATTTATTTGGTGCACAGCACGGCTCTTTAAGGTCATTATCAGACTGAATTGCTGTAAAGCTGCTTGGAAACAGTGTGTATTGTAAAGATGCTTTTCACAATATACAGCTTAAAACTAACCAGAGACGTGATCCCAGCTAACGCACTCACTGCATTCACTGCGTGTGATGTCGATTATTCCTGCAGTCATGCTTTAGGAATATTCTTTAACACTGCTGTATTCATTTGAATTTCGCTCTTGTTTGTCTTTTTATGTATTTATTTATTTTTTTGCATGCTATTTTGCAGAATGTCATGTGTACAGTAAATGTGTGTGGGCATTATTTTGTCATTTACTTTATTTGTGCCGTTATATCATTGCGTCTCTGCTAACCACTGGCTGCTAACTCATCTGTGTGTGTGCTGTGATTGGCTGGCGGCGGATTGGTGGGTGTGGCCTGCCGTGTGCTCCTCCCCCTCGCCCCAGGCAGCTTTTCCTCAGGTTGGTTCTGTTGTCGTCGCTTCTTTCATTGGCTCTGTCTGTAACTCATTTGTCATTTCCAAGCCAGTATATGTTGGTAGAGCGGTCAGCTGCTGCTGCTGTCTTTATAGATTAAGAGATGTAGTGTTGTCAGAAATGTCATTAGTAATGTTTGCAGGAGTTTGATTTAACTGGTCAGTTTCCATCATTCCCAGGTTACCCAGCTGACGGAGCGACCCACCTGCGTGAAGAAGGACTACTCCAATTTCATGGCGTCCCTCAACCTGCGTAACCGCTACACTGGAGAGGTAAACGCTTCAGTAGGGGGTTTATGAGTGAATCTCACCAAAATAACAAGAACATATTTCATATGACTCATATTTCACCAGAAAACTTGTTTAAATACAATTTATATTTATATTAAGTTATGTTTTTATGATGAGGAAGAAACTTTATCTTTTCTTTTTTTATTTTATATTATGTATTATAAATATTATGCACATTACATTTTCCACTTTATTTGTGTTTTATGCACTTATTTATGCACCATTGTGCTAATGCATTTTTTATGTCTGTACTAATGCAGTTTGTGCATTTGTTAGATCTATTCATGCACTTTTTTTAATCATTTTTATTTATTTAAATATAATAGTTATTTAAATATCTTAATTTTTCTTTATGCTTTTTTTATTTCTGCAGTTTTCATGCATTTATGCTTTTTTCCCCTGCAGTTTATGTATGCAATTACTTTATAAAAGTTCAATTTATACAGTTATTTATGCATGATATGCACAATTTTATTTTTTCTTTAAAGAAATGTAAAAAAAAGTTTCTCACTATAAAGTCATCATTCTGTAATTTAAATGACATTTAAATAAATATTTAATTATTTGAAATTGTATTTATTTGTGAATATTACTGTAGTATTATGTACTGCTCAATGACATGTTAAATATATAACCATTTTTAAGCTGTTAATTTTCTTCTCATGTTTTTGTGAGTTTTCTGTTTGCATCAGTAATGTAAGAGGTCAGCATTTGATTGTATGTGTGTGTTAAGGTCGCTGGGATGCTGCAGTTTGCTGAAGTGACGCACAGTGAGTCAAACCTCAGCCATCTGATGGTTTCTCAAATGAGAGAAGCTCTAGACGCCAAAGACTCGGACGCATTCACGCAGAACATGTTCAAGATGACCGCTCTGCTCATTAGCACTAAAGGTAGCGCCCAGTCGATCATTTGCATCGTTTTAAATGCAGATCATGTTTGAATGACCCACAAACATCTGTCTCAGACTGGGACCTTCAGCTGCTGCATCACCTCTGCTGGTCTCCTCTGAAGATGTTCACGGAGCAGGGCATGGAGACAGCCATCGCCTGCTGGGAGTGGCTGCTCGCTGCTCGTAATGGAGCTGAAGTCCAGGTAAGACGCTGAATGCAGGGTTATAACGCTGCTGTGAGGTCAGAAGCGCTCATTGTGTGTGTGCGCAGTTCATGCGTGAGATGGCAGGTGCCTGGCAGATGACCGTCGAGCTGAAGATGGGCTTGTTCTCAGAGACGGAGTCAGAGGCCGATCCTTTAGCTGCTTCAGAAGAGAGTCAGCCGCTGCCTCGTCCACCCAACGTCTCGCCCCATTCGCTCTGGATCGAGGTCTGTAACGCACATAAAAACACACTGCCATTTTAATTTAGAGAAGTCTGGCATTCTGTCAGTGTCTCAGCAATGGATGCTTTGCAGTGAATGGGTGCCGTCGGAATGAGAGCCCAAACAGTTGATAAATGCATCACAACAAACCACACCAATCCAGTATATTAAATAATGTCTTGTGATGGCAAAATCTGCATGTTGTTTGTAAATAAATGCATCAATAAATCGCTAACTTTTAACTTCCAGGCTAAAATATATGACCATAATAATGCTGCTTCCAGTGAAAAACTCCATCTCTGAATCAGGAGAGAAATCTGCACAGATCAAGCAGACTAAATGACTTTTTTACTGGAGGAAGCATTGCTATGGATAGAGGAGTTGTATGCTAGCCATTAGCAGTGGTTTAAAGTTGTTAAAAAAAAAAAAAAAGATGTAATGCATCTGTTCCCATGAAGACATAAACTCTTATAAGTCTTGGATGGTTTGAGAACATTTACATTTATTCATTTAGCAGACGCTTTTATCCAAAGAGAATAACAGGTGGGGAAAGACAACAAGCAGTTAGTCCTAAAGAGGCAAAAACAACTTAGATTATTACCGCAATTATCCAAATTGGCAAAATGTCATTTTTGGCTAAACTGTTCCTTTTGAAAACTTTTGAACTATGATCTGTGTAAATTGGTCCTTTTTGTCTTCGGGGAAACTTGCAAGTATCTTCTAAAGGACAGTACTAAGTGGGAATAATAATGGGAAGAGTGGAAAAGATTTTCAAACATAATAAGAACAACTTGCACCAACTTTCGTCCTGTTCAAAAGTTTTCACGTAATGCTGCATGTTTGTTTCTTCAGCATTAGTGAATGTTTTCAGCATTGAATCTCTCAGTTGTTCTCAGTTTGAAAACATGAATATGCTGAAAACCAAAGAATGTTCAGGACCCTGGATGATTTTTATTAAATGTTTTAGAATGGTCATGTCATTACATTCTTCGTTTTGTTAGTTTTTTGTGTGCGTGTTTAGTTCCTATTGCAGAGATTTGAAATCGCGAAGTACTGCAGTGCGGATCAGGTGGAGATCTTCACCGGTGTCCTGCAGAGGGCGCTGTCTCTCAGCGTCGGCGGACCCAAGAGCTGCCTTAACCGACACGTAGCTGCTATAGGACCCCGATTCAGGTGATGCTGAAAACACTAAAACTGAAAACCATATAACTGCAAACAATCCACCTTGCCAATATCACACCACAATATGATGCATTTTTTGTAAAAATTCTGTTGCCAAGGCTTCAAAAGGTGGTCTTTAAGTTTTATTTATTTATTTTTCACTGACAAAAATTGTGCTTGTTTAAATCTGATGCTGCACAAAATGGAATGCATCAAAATTAGTGATATAAAAATAAAAATATGCCTAGAATTTAGTATGTAGAAATGGTTATATATTGCTTTACGCAAAATATAAAGTGGCATAAAAATTAAAGTAAAAAAATTGACATGGAGATTTTGTAATCTAAGGACCTCTGTGTAATTTTTAGGAAACAGTGTTGTGTGTTGGGAATTGGACTAATCAAGTTAAGAACAGTTTATCAGTTTGTTTGTTTGTTTGTTTATTATTTTTTATGCATTATAAAATCATTAGCATGAAAACAAAACAAACAGAAATAATTTTTTGTTTCTCGACAAGCTTTACCTGTCATTTCATGAATTCGCTCTTCCTTATGATCATAATTTAGCATATTTGGCGTGCTGTCTGGGGAGCGAGCCAGGATGTCGGCAAACGCCGAGCCCTAAAAGATGGAGCCCTAGGGGGTAGAACCCTAACCAGGGCTGAGCTCGATGTCCGGCTCGACTCCTGCTCGCCCCCCGGAGGAAGAAGCGAATATCGGAGGAGAAGGGGTGGAGGAGGGATGTGTAACGAGATGAAGATGAGAGGAAGAGGAGGTCTATATAAGGGGAAGGCTTATGAATTTGATTGGCTGAGACTGATTAGGGGATTGGAAATGGCTGTAACTAATCATGTCGTCAGAGCTCCTCCCGAAACTTGTCAACATCACGTAGTAAAAGAACAATAACATGCATCATTATATTACTACAAAAATAAGTAATTATTTGAGAATTATAGTAGTAGTAGTCATTAATATTAAGTATTTGGTGTTATATCACGTACTTGTTTGTGTGTGTGTTTTAGGCTGCTGACTCTCGGTCTCACTCTTCTTCATGCTGATGTGGTCACTAACGCCACAATCCGTAACGTCCTGAGAGAGAAGATCTACTCTACTGCATTTGATTACTTCAGGTATGAACATCAGGGCAAAACAGGAGGAGTATTGAGTTTCTCACGCCGGTATCTGACTGCTGTGTGTGTGTGTGTTTAGTGTTGCTCCACGGTTCCCCACGCAGCCGGAGAAACGTCTGCGTGAAGACATCAGCATCATGATCAAGTTCTACGCATGTCTGCTGTCGGATAAGAAATATCTCACCGCTACTCAGCTCGTCCCTCCAGGTGAACACACCTCTGTGATCTTCAGCTCAAATACGCTTCATAGGTGTACTGTTAAAGGTGTATTCGTTGAGTTTGTGATATGAAGCAGCTTCAGCAGTGTCCTCCCTAATTTGAGTTCATTTTAGTTCATTATTAATTTGGGCTGCAACATAAAAAACTACCATCTTTTGCTATAAGTTTTATAAGTGTTGTGCGTCAGATCCTCAGGACGTGTCGGTGAACAGTCTGTCTGTGATGGCGGTGATGGACTCTCGGAGCAGTCTGGATGCGGCGGTGGGCTCCAGACAGCAGGCCACACAGGGCTGGATCAACACTTACCCTCTGTCCAGCGGAGTCTCCACGCTCTCAAAGAAATCAGGTCCTCACACGGCTTTTATTTCTCTTTATCAGGCTTTTGGGTTTCTGTTTGTAAGTGCAAAGAGGATGAGAGGAGCTTTAAATCCCTTGACTTCATACTAAAATCAATCATGTCCCTTGAGCACAAAAATAGTCATTAGCAGCACAGCTATATTTGTAGCAATAGACAACAATACATTGTATGGATCAATATTATCTATTTGACTTTAATTTAAAAAATCATGTTAAGTAAAGATCATGTTCCGTGAAGATATTAAATAAATTTCCTACAGTACCATAAATATATTTAAAACTTTATAATTAATTACAATTGATACATTTTTGATTAATAATATGCATTGCTAAGAACTTAATTTGTGACCCCGGACCACAAAACCAGTCATAAGGGTCCATTTTTCGAGTTTGAGATTTATACCTAATCTGATGCATAATACAAAATTATACATTTACTGTAAAACTGAATAAATAATCTGTCCATTGATGTCTGGTTTGTTAGGATATGACAATATTTGTCTGAGACACAACTATTAGAAAATCTGGAATCTGAAGGAGCAAAAAAAATCGAAAATTATCTTTAAAGTTGTCCAAATCAAGTTCTTAGCAATGCATATTACTAATTAAGAATTAAGTTTTAATACATTTACGGTAGGAAATGTACAAAATAACTTAATGGAACATGATCTTTACTTAATATCCTGATGATTTTTGGCATAAAAAAAAAAATCAATCATGTTGACTCATATATTTTATTTTTGACTATTGCTACACATATACCCCAGCGACTTAAGACTGCTCTGTGCTCCAGGGTCACATTTGGACAACCTTAAAGGTGTTTTTTTATTCTTTTCTTTATTTATTTTTTTGAATCCTCAGATTTGAGATTTTCAGATAGTTTTATTTCAGCCACATATTGTCCTTTCCTAACATACCATACATCAATAGAAAGATTATTTATTCAGATGATGAATAAATCTTAATTTTACAAACTTGTCCCTCGTGACTGGTTTTGTGGACCAGGGTCACATTTCAGACTTTAAATGACACATTTGTAGGTTTAAAGGTCACACCTTGACATAGAAGTAAAAAAAGTATTTCATCTTTTGATAGTGTTTCTTTTGACATCGTCACTAGACTTTAAAGTGGACCCAAAACTTTTCATTTAGTTGTGGTAGTGTGCACGGGCGAACAGGGCAGCCTCCAAATAAAGCGACAAGGAGGGGGCTAAATTATGTCAGTAACACCTGACTTTCTTACAAATAACTGCTAAATAAAGTAAAATAA
>JAUCMT010000154.1:1146867-1157032 GCA_032357475.1 Enteromius thamalakanensis | reverse complement strand
GTTAAATGCAGAGCACAAATTCCTAGTATGGGAAACCATACCTGGCCACTAGTCACGTCCTTTCCTTTCCTTTCCTTAAATTGAGCTACAGAAATGAATGTAATAACACTAACATTGAATATGTAATATAATATAAAACTAGTTAGGATTCATATATACAGTATATATATTAGTATATTAGTATTATGTGTTAATCAGTCTGTTATTAATATCCCTCACCCTCATAAGTTGTAATGCATGAAAGCACAGATTAAACCCCACAGAAGCTCTCTTACTACTCAATGTTTTCTAGATTTAAGAACACAGAGGCCATTTTCTCAGAAGTGACCCGCCTGGTTCGTCTGGACCCGGGGGCCGTCAGTGATGTTCCTGAGGCTGTGAAGGTAAAACATCCAGAACTCAACACCACCAACTGATCAAATGAGATGGCAACGAAAACTTTATCTTATAAATCTTTTAAAAATGTGTAAAATATAAATTGAAAAATATATTAAGTTCCTATTGTTACATCATTTGTTTTCTGTTCATATTAGTGCTTTATTTATCTTTAAAACCAGTTTTATTTATTTTAGCCAATTAAGTAAATATTTTACCAATTAAATGAATTGATTCAAATAAATAAATAAAAATGTAATAATTGAAAAATCATAAATGATACAATTATATATTTTATAGTTCATCTAAATGTAGTGTTTTTTAATATTTTCGTTTTTTTTTATTTTAGTCTAATTAATTATTTATTATACGTTCTTTTAAAAATGTATTTTATTTATTTATTTCTTTGTTTATTGAAAACGCATCTATCCTGTGGTGTGTGTAGTTTCTGGTGACGTGGCACACGATCGACGCTGATTCTCCGGAGTTGAGTCATATCTTGTGTTGGGCTCCGGCTGATCCTCCTACAGGACTCTCGTATTTCTCCAGCATGTATCCTCCGCATCCGCTGACCGCTCAGTACGCCGTCAAAGTCCTGCGCTCTTTTCCTCCTGTACGCATTACGCTCATCTTATCATACGTCTTTATCTATGATCAGTTTGAGTGCTTTTATTAATGCAGCTTTCTCTCCAATACTTTCAACAGGATGCTATTCTGTTTTACATCCCACAAATTGTTCAGGCCCTCCGTTATGATAAGGTATAGTGTGTGTGTTTTTCTATTCTGGTGGGAACTTAAACCTGAATACAAACAGACTCATGGGGACCTAAATTGAGGTCACCACAGGCAAAGAAGCTAATAAAGCACACAAAGGAAGTTTGCAGAAAGTTTCTCTGCTCTGTCAGGTGAGTGCACTGATGATGCTGTTGTGTGATGTTGAGTAGATGGGGTACGTGAGAGAATACATCCTCTGGGCGGCACAGAAATCTCAGCTTCTGGCTCATCAGTTCATCTGGAACATGAAGACCAACATCTACACAGATGAGGAGGGACACCAGAAAGACCGTAAATAAATCATGTTTTTACAGAGAACAATAACTATATAAGCGTCTACACAAACAAATCATGTCTTGGAGTATTCTGCAGTTTTTATTAAATTATATTATATTTTTATTTTTTTTATTATTTTAACACATCATGGGAAATGTTGCTTTTGCAACTGTTTTATTTATTTATTGTTTTTTATTATTTACATTTTTCAATAATCGGTTACACTTAAATATAAATTTAAAATAATAAAAAAAGAATAGTTCTGAATATTATTCCAGTTTGATTGTGTTGTTGTTTATTAGTTGTGGAGTCTGCTGTTAAACTCCATTACTTCATTCAGTTCTTGTTCTTAAATGGCCATGAGCCAGTGCTCTTTGCTGATGTTTGCTGTTTTGCAGCTGATATCGGGGATCTTCTGGAGCAGCTGGTTGAGGAGATCATCGGTTCTCTCTCGGGTCCAGCTAAAGACTTTTACCAGCGCGAGTTTGACTTCTTCAACAAGATCACCAACGTCTCAGCCATTATAAAGTACTGGAAACATCTCATCCGCAGCACCTCCTGATGAAGATGGCGCTGATTGTTTATGTTTGAAGCTGAAATCCTCTCTGTGTGTTTCAGACCGATTCCTAAAGGAGACGAGCGGAAGAGAGCGTGTCTGAGAGCTCTGTCTGATATCAAAGTCCAGCCAGGTCTGTATCGTGTATCGGTGACTGATATTACAGCCTCTCTTCATGACTTTAATTGTATTTGTGTTTCTCAGGATGTTATCTGCCCAGTAACCCTGAAGCTATAGTGCTGGATATTGATTATAAATCAGGAACACCGATGCAGAGGTACGATCAGCACTCGTACAGCAGTGTATGTGTGTGTTTGATACACAATAACAACAGTCTGTGTGTGTGTTCTCTCTCAGTGCTGCCAAAGCACCGTTTCTGGCCAAATTCAAGGTGAAACGCTGTGGAGTGAGCGAACTGGAGAAAGAGGGTATGCAGAGTATTACAGTATTACACGATATCATTCTGTATTTATATTATCAAAAATAATTTTGAGATATAATCTTGGAATCAGAAGGAGAAAGAAAAAATTTAATTCTCACCATTTTTTTGTTACCAGTGTGAAATTTTTGTAAAAATTAAGAACATTATTATTTTCTTTTTCTAGTTACTTCTTACAATTCAGACTTCTCAGAATAACATGTTTATATCTTGCATGTCTGGAAAAAAAAAAAAGAATTGTGGGTTGTTGTTGTTGTTGTTTATCATCACATGGTGGAGATGCTACAAAACAGATTAAATGAAAGAGTAACCATTTCTAATAAGGTTTATTAGTTAACATAAGTAAACATGAGCTAGGACTAAACAATACTTCTAAATTAAGCTTTAATTAAAATAAATGTCCTGTGTGTGTTTGTAGGTTTGCTGTGTCGCTCAGACTCGCTGGATGAAGCTCAGAATGGAGAAGAAGCACAGAAGATCTGCTGGCAGGCGGCCATCTTTAAAGTGGGAGATGACTGCAGACAGGTACTGTACCCTAACGTTAAACACTGAAATCATAGTGCACAGCAAAAACAACGCTGAAATGTTAAAGATGGGAGTGACTGTTAAAGGGTTAACTGATTTGATAAATCTGTTACATGGGCAAAAAATCTACATTTAAGTGGAAAATTGTTGGATTTATTGATTCTGAGGTTTTTTCTCCTCTCTTTATTTTTTTGGATGTCCTCTGTCCAGGATATGTTGGCGTTGCAGATCATCGGTCTGTTTAAGAATATTTTCCAGCTGGTGGGACTCGATCTGTTTGTTTTTCCGTATAGAGTAGTAGCTACAGCACCAGGGGTGAGCTATTTGATGCAAATAATTACTATATATATGTGTGTGTGTGTTTATTATTTAACATTATTTATTTGATTTTTTATATACTTTAGGTTTTCTGGCATCAGAGAGTTTTTGTTTGTTTGTTTATTTTTCCCCCGCCAGTTTTTAATCATAATTTAGCTTTAATTTTAAGCAAGTGTAGGCATAATGCTTTTGTGGTTGTGACTTTGCGGAGAGATGTGTTCAGACTTAGGAAAAAAAGCACAGGTCAGTAGCACAGGAAAAAATTTTTTTTTTGTGACTAATCTTGCCTATTGTTTGTAAATCTCAGTGAAGCAGCAGATGATTGTATTTGCTGCTGCTCATCTGCTGTGTAATATTCCAGATGTGTGGCACCAGCAGCTTTAGATTCCATACTGAAGTTATATCTGGATGTTGTTGTTTAATGTGAAGGTCCTGTGTTTTTCTCAGTGTGGTGTTATCGAGTGCATCCCAGACTGTAAGTCCAGAGATCAGCTGGGACGACAGACAGATTTTGGGATGTATGATTATTTCCGGAATCAGTACGGAGACGAATCCACTCTGGCCTTCCAGAAGGTGAGAATAGCCAGTCAGGGGGTAATCATTACTTAAAATGATTTAAAATCACACACAATTAGCTTTAAAATTATACTAGAAATCAGTATATTTCCTTTTTTAATTTTTGTCAGTTTAATATTTCTATTTTTTTATTATTTCATTTGTTCATTTTAAAGATCCAGATCTGGAAAACCTGAATTTATGAGGAACCACATTTCAAGTGTGTTCTAGATCTGGAAAAATAATTTCAGTAGTTCTAAACCTGTCCACTGGAGGTCCCAATGTGACTTAAACATGATTAAAAATCAAACAATACAGACATTTAAGTTACTCAATGTATTTTTTTAGGTAAAAAATGTAAATGTAAGTACAATGTAATAAGCTAGAAATTGAAAATTTAGTTTTGTTAATTCACCAATAACTGGGAACAGAACATGCAGATTCATCATTGGTTTATTCATTCATAAACTCCTTTTATTTTTGTTTACAGTTATTAAAAATAAAACTAGAGCTTGGGGCATTTGAATATGATATGTTTAGTTACTTTTTTATTTACATCTATGCGTTTTACATTTACATGAATGCATTTAAGAGACATTTTTATCTAAAGTGAAACCTGCTGTTAAGAATGAAGGCCTCAAGTCTGAAAATCTTTAAGTAATTAGTATTTTTGGGATGTTTTTGCTCAGTGTCTCTCGTGTGTGTTCATCAGGCGAGGTATAACTTCATCCGTAGCATGGCTGCATACAGTCTGCTGCTCTTCCTGCTGCAGATCAAGGACAGACACAACGGAAACATCATGCTGGACAGACAGGGACACCTCATCCACATCGGTGAGACATCCAACAGTGAACCTCGGTTCTGAGTTTATCGTGTGTGTTTCTAATGAGTGTGTGTGTGTTTCAGATTTCGGCTTCATGTTCGAGAGTTCTCCGGGTGGGAATCTGGGCTGGGAGCCGGACATCAAACTGACCGATGAGATGGTGATGATCATGGGCGGGAAGATGGAGGCCACGCCCTTCAAGTGGTTCATGGAGATGTGTGTGCGTGGATACCTGGCCGTCAGGTGAGGGTGTGTGTGTGTGTGTGTACGCACACATGTGTGTTAGAAACTGAGAGACTGAGTGTATCTCTGTTACGCTGCAGGCCGTATATGGATGCTGTGGTTGCCTTGGTAACACTGATGCTGGATACAGGACTGCCCTGCTTCCGCGGTCAGACCATCAAACTGCTCAAGTGAGTTCACAACAACCAAGCAGATGGGAAATGAGGTTTATATCTGATTCGTAATGGAAAACATTAGATTTATTTTGAAAAAAATAATAATATCTAGAAAAATCGTGCTATAAATAAATAAATCCTTGTTCATTGTTTGAATTACAGTACAGAATTATTAAGAAAACCATAACAGATAGCCAAATAATCTTCAGTTATGCACAAAACATAAAACACCTTTATCTCCAATAAAAAAAAATTAATTATGTGATTTATTTATTTATTTATAAATTTATTGTAAAGGATTAGGTGATAGGTTTTTATATTGATATTTAGATTTTATATTTATATTTATATTTTTTTGTATTTATATTATATTATATATTGAATTGAATATTAGGCTTTTACTTTATTTTGTCTTTGAAATATATTAGAAATTTTAACAAATCAATTTGACATTTCAAATAACGGTTATTGTAAATTTCTGTATCATTATTTTTATTTATTTAGTTTGTCGAGATAATATTGTTAAATTACTGTGTGCAAATAATTGAAATATTACTACGACTATTTATTTAGTTTTAGTTTTATTTATTTAGAATTGAATTGAATTACTTGATTTTGTTGTGAATTCAGCCTTTAATGGTGGCATGGCATTAAATGATAAATGGATGGACAGATATGAATGAATAGTTTGTTGATCAGAAGTGAATGGTGTGTGTTGTAGGCAGCGTTTTAACCCCGGAGTGAGTGAGAAGGAAGCAGCAGCTTTTATCATCAAAGTCATTCAGAACTGTTTCCTGAGCAGCCGGTCAGTGTCTCTCACACACATTAATGCATGTTGTTCCTCGACACGTTTCAGTAGAAGACAACTGTGCATAACATTAATAAGATAACAAAGTGTTCATTTCTTTCCAGGAGCAAAACGTATGACATGATCCAGTATTACCAGAACCAGATCCCCTACTGAAGGCCAGAGAAACCTCTGTGTGTGTGTTAAGGCTAAACTGCACTGCTGTGTCGGTCTGGTGTGTTTGTGCACTTTATACACCTGGAATGAGTTTGCATGGATTTCTACACACTGATATCAGCACTTATGAGATGTTTTCTGCACATGTTTGCTGCATGATGGGTTCAACTGTAAAATAATTACTGTTACATCACTTTTGTGTTATGTTGATTTATATCATGTGATTTTTATCGTCAGTCTTAAATAATTTCCAGATAAATCATGTAGTTTGTAAACTACAGCCGATTGTGTTTATGGACATGAACGGCCTGGACTGCAGACAGATGTCATGTTTCAGAGGTACACAGACTAACAGTAATCAGTATTTGATTTTTTATTCATTATGATGTATTGGAGGAGAGATGTCTGAAGTGTATTTCTTGGAGGTGTGAATATGTTCATATTTCTGAATCACTGTTTATTGATCAGTTGATGGTACAGTGTGACTAATCACTCGTCTGTAAGCATCAATTTTCTGCCTCTCGTTTTATTCTGTTATTTATTCTGTGTGTAATATTTAATAAATGCTCTCAGTAGTTGCCTGTACATATTTGTCCTGCTTATTTACTGCCATACTGCATTCAGTAGCCGTGTTTCTATTACCCTTCATAATGCACAAATTAAAATTGCGAATTGATAATATGTCTAATGGAAACGCATCAATTAAAAAAATAAATAAAAAGTGTCACGTGGCTTATGTATAAAGTCATATGATCATTCTTCAATGTACTGTAACCTCCAAGAAACACTTGATATGTCGTGGTCGTTCTGTAGTCACTGATGCTTCGACAGTGTAAACTGCACACGGCTCTGATACGACTCTGAAGCTGATTGTGGCGTCTCGTTGTTTATGCGTACGTTTATTCCAGCCACATGACGCATGTTTCTGAAGTATCTCTCTGTGCTGCTTCTGTAAAGATACACACATTCACCTGCTTTTTAGAAACATAACCAAAAACCTGTTGCTGTGACGTCTCATGAAAGACTAAAGGTTACGTTGTAGTCGCATAACATTGGTTACTGGAAATGGAATAATGGAAACGCAGTCATTTTACAATATTCAATTATCACCAAAGTTCTGCTCAAATTTGGAAATAGTTCCACAATCACTTCTTTTAATCAGTCAATGTGAAGCCATCTCAGAATCGGAGACTCTTTAAAGTTAAGAATGAAACAGTCTAGTATCGAAAGGAACGGTAGAACTAACATAATGTTTTGTCTTTTCTTTGATGGATGTCAAAATCCTAAGAATTCAGCATTATTGTTAAGAGTCAGACCTCGTGATAGTGTGATAAAGATCATTCTGGGCCATCTCTTGTGTTAACTTGATAAAGGCTTGCTCTCTCCGACCATGTAAACCTGGTAGATGTATTTAGGCTTTTAATGATCCATTTTGCTCTTTTGCTTTCAAAGCTGTCCGCTTTTTTCTGCTACCAACTAACAACACCTTTGCATCTCTAGACAGGGTCTTATTTAGGCGTAATACATACAAAGGTTTTCAGCAGAAGTTCAACGAAAAACAAAAAGTGAAGACTTTGAGATGCCTTTTTTACACACTTTTACACAAAGTGATCGTTTCCATCTAATTGTCGAGATGATACACTAGGTATTTGGACCGTAATATATGATCTCCCAGTATGAGTGGTGGTGGGTGTATTGACTTTTTTTTAATTTCAACAGATTTGCATCTAAAAAAATATTATTATTATTATTATTTTTCCATCCAAACCAAATGCTTCCATTTCCATCTTTTTGTATGTTTCTATGTCTTTACAGCTCGTGATATACCAATATCATATGCATAAACTGTGTCCACAGTATCACCAAAAAGGACTGCACAGTATATGGTGACACAATTCTACTTTGGGGAACCCTTGACATAACAACTTTTCATTTACTGCTTTGACTGTATCCAACCACCCAAGTCAACAACTGTGCCAGAGGTTAAGTGTTGTTAAATGCTGAAAATGCATTGAATAGTTGACTCGATCAAATCCAGCCAATTGTCTTGAAGAATATACTATGATTGTTCTTCCAGCACTGTCACTGAAAGTGTGAGATCTTATTGTGTTCGGAGTAAATTAGGAGGCTTTGATATTGAATGTGAAAGATTCATTTTGGTTAACAACATTCATCTTAGTTAAATTTTATTTTGTTTCCATTTCATTATCCAAATCAAAAGATGTATCTGTTAATAACACCTAACAAAGAAGTGAATGTGTATAGAGTTCTACTCCCTCAATTTGATTGGTGTTACAAAACATCTCTAAGGTTTTGTTTCTTACAAACAAGCAGCTTTCTCACTTCACAAGATAGAAATGTTCTGAAGTGGTGTGGTTTATTGTGATGTTTTTATCAGCTGATTGGACTCTCGTTCTGACGGCACCCATTCACTGCAGTGCATCTGATGATCACGTGATGCCTTGCTAAATTTCTCCAAACCTGTTCAGACGATGAAACCTATCTACATTTTGGATGACTTGAATGTGAGTACATTTGATTTTCTTTTCCTACTACATTTGAGAGTACATTTGAAATGCTGCAGGAAGAAAGAAAGCAAGCTGTAAAAGTCTTTAAGGAGCAGCTTCTTGAGTTTTTTTTCTTGCCCAAGCAATCCACCTCACTAATCATCACCTCGGACACCATGGTGAATTTAACTGGAAGATAACATGCATTTTAAGGTGCTAAAAAAACAGCTTTAAATGCTGACAGCTGTCAATCACATGCTGGTGGAAATTTCTTATTATTGTCTCTAGTTTAGTCGATTTGCATTAGAGGAAGTTCTGTTTGAGGAAGAGGAAGTCACTCTGATTCGGCTCTCTTGCTGGTTTATTGTAATTATTTGTTTAATTGTTGCTTGAATTACGTTTATTTACAGCTTTTTCTCAGTGTACATAAAGAAAATGTTTTCATCTATGTTTTGGTTTAAGGTATGCCTCGTTATGCAAAGACTGCACTGTATACCACAGACTAAGTAAAAACTTAAATGAGAGCTACTAAGTGTTAGTAAGGACCATGGTTTGATTTCATTTGATGTATTTTTGCTGAAAGTAATGCTAGCTTTAAATACTGTACGTACAACATTTTCTCCCATGCTTTATCTTTTACTTCACACAATGTGAACAGAGTAAATCATGTATTAATAAATTATGTTTTTAGGAAACTGTCAGGAATTTGACACTTGGGCTGGGCTGTATGTCTTCTCTATGTAGTACATTTTATTAAATATTAAATGTCCCTTTGCCTGGCAGGAGTTTCCAAGCCAAAGAGATGGAGACGTCACTGGAGAGTATATGAACACACTTTGTTTAACTGTATTACATATTTGATACAACAAAATACCTCAAATCTTCCATTTTTAAGTTAAAGTAATTCTGGCAAATTGTTTTTCTTTTAGTAAACCAATACACTATTCATTTAAAAGCAACATTAGTATTTCCCTCAAATCCATCTTGATTATTAATGTATGCTTTGTATATTTGTCTGTTACTTTTAATATGCCAGTTGTTTAAATCTAACACAAATAATGTATAAAGTATATAAAATAATGACAAGAATTTATTTAAATATCCAATGGCAATACGCATTAGGCATTAAGAAAACAATATATACCATACAGTAGATACGCTACTATTGTACTGTTTTAGCTGCTAAAGTTTGTAAAGATCATGTTGAAGTGCTGTATTTCTGATGTCCCTGATCCGTGTACTGACAGGTAGATGACAGAGAGCATCTTGCCATGTGACTGGTCCAGGTCTGTGTGGAAATGGGAAATGGGTTGCTGTGGCAGGGTGGTATGTGGGAGGGTCGGAGTTGCATGGAGGGGACAGAGCCGGGAGAGAGTTGAGCTGTGCGTCAGGTGGGTGGGATCACCTGCAATGCAGATGACAGAGATGCTGTAAAAGCTCTGATATACTTAAAATGAACAAATGAACTGAAATTTATGTCATTTCTAGCAAAATCAGAATTAAACAAAGTCAACAAAGTTTGTTTGGCAGTTGGAATCGGCTGACCAAAGCTAACTTTTTGGGGGAGTTTATTTTGGCTACTAAAGACCTTTGAGGAGGATAAGCAATAGGTGGGTGATTTTTCAAAAATTCAGTTTCTTTATTTTTTTATCACG
>JAUCMT010000154.1:1118451-1144985 GCA_032357475.1 Enteromius thamalakanensis | reverse complement strand
ATATATATATATATATATATATTAGATTTAAATAAAAAATAAAGCTATTTGATGGTGTAACTGCAACATAAAAAAATGCCAAAAAGAAGAAAAAGATTTATTATTTAGTAATGCATTAGATGTATGTACTGTATATATGACACCACTAATGAAAGAACACAGCAGCAAATGATAATTGATTGTTTTAATGATAATTCAACTGCTATATACAGTACCTCCAAATAAATGAAGTTTGATTTATAAATATCTGTGCTGATTTTCATTCTTTTTCTGTTTGTTTCATTACATAGGCAATAGTGTTCCAGAGTATGTGGATGCAAAAACTGGCAGTTCTGTCCAAGAGCAGCATGTTCTCCTTCGACTGGATGTAGACCAGGAAACGGGGCTTGAGGACTGCAGGATTATCACTAGCAGTGGCTGGACTCGGTCTCAGATCATCTATTTGTTGGATTATTCTGCTGAGGAGGAGTTACTTCGGAGAGCATGATTACTTCCAGAGCTGGAATACTAGAGACTAATCTAGTTTATGTGGGCAAACTCAATTACAGAGGCGAATCCCTCATGTGAACAGAGCAGAGTCTAATTCGTTTTGCTGCAGGACGTGCGTTGACTTCAGCAGTTTGTGAGCTTGTTCTTAAGCAAAATCAAGAATCTTCATAATGCGTTTTCAATAGGAACATTCTCTTGGAACGTTTTCCCCTGCGTATATTGGGACGAAATCCGTTGTGTTTGGTGTTGGTGTGGAGTTGAATCGAATGGCTCGACCCGGCTCTGGGGTTCTGGTGTCGCTGGGAGGCGGATACTCGTCTCAGAGCATGGCTAGGGTGGTGGTTTGGGAATGGATGAACGAACACGGCCGCTGGAGGCCATACAGTGCTGCTGTTTGTCATCACATCGAAAACGTCCTGAAGGGAGACGCTCGAGGGACCGTCATACTGGGGCAGGTGGATGCACAGCTCGCACCCTACGTCATAGACCTGCAGTCCATGCATCAGTTCAGACAAGACACGGGTGAGTCACAAAGACATGTTTACGTATGTACAGTGGATTTGAATTGTATCTGAATCGGTGCGTTCAAGTCATGTTGGGAAGGTTGTAATTAATGAATGAAACTTTGAGCACTTTTCAGTTAGTTGACAAGGCAATATTCAATAACTTAAAGGAACCATAAAGCATTGCAAATTATATAAATGGATTTAATAGGACAGAAAAATAATTCAATTAATTTTTTTGGTTGTATTTATAGATGCAAAATATGAATAGCTATACAAATAGTCAAGTATTTTGAGAGGACAAGGAGATTGACTTGAGTACGACATTGACCACGTTTCATGGGAGGGGGCGGAGCTAAAGAGCTCTCATGCACTCGTCTGATTGGTTGAATTTTTATGCACAGCATCATGGGTAATGTGGTTTTTCGCCACAACTTTTTTGCTATTTAACATGTTTATTTTGTGTTTAAAAGTGGAATTAATGTGAACTAATGAGTTCAGCAAAAGCATGGACGATCAATTAACCTCAGAGCTCACAGCAGGTGTGTCTTTGAAAGTTTATTGGTTATTATTCAAATTAAATCATTATGCATATTTTATTGTAAAAATTGGGCGTGCATTTTATGCAAGCAACTTAGCTAGCTTAGCTTTTTTTTTCTACCTGAAATGCCCACAAATTAATGCATTTACATTAAAAATGAAGCTAGCTGAAAATTGCATATGTAAAATATTTTAGGATAATGCAGATATGATCAAATATATAATAAATACATTTACAGTACCTTCAGATATAGAATAAATGCAAAAATACACTTAGTGTGCATTCTTTATTGTGGAAGTAGTCTGCAAAAAATATTTGTCCTTACTTTTTTGTAAAAATGTTGCACTGCCATCTTATTGTGATGATCTGATGTCATGTTTACGACATCCCAGCTTGTAAATTTGAACTTCCCAAGAGAACTTGAGCAGAGTAAATGTGTAGACTGCTACATAACCACTTACTTCAGTTCCCACACATCAAAAGCACACCTTACAAGGTTAAACGTTCAGCAAAAGTGCAACAGAGCAGAGACTGAACGGATGGTTTGAGGATGCACTCGTTTGATAGAGCATGAATGCATGTGTGTGTTTGCGCTATGTTGCATTTGAAGTCAACTAGATGAACAAAGACAGCTTGAGGGTTTTTGGACTGTTTGGAAAATCTGTGCAGTTCCTACCAAGAGCAGATACTCTCTGAAGACTCTCTCTTTGCGCGCGCACACACACACACACACATGGATCGGCACGTCCCTAGGGCTCTCTGTTCGCATGATGCCATTGCCGCAGGCCCCTGTTTTCCCTCATGAGAGAACAAATGACCTAAAGTAGAACGGTTCAGGGTTAAATTAGGACACATGGGATGCTCCGTGGAAAACTGA
Source organism: Enteromius thamalakanensis (assembly GCA_032357475.1). Lineage (NCBI taxonomy): Eukaryota > Metazoa > Chordata > Actinopteri > Cypriniformes > Cyprinidae > Enteromius > Enteromius thamalakanensis. Next base: position 1,142,575 of record JAUCMT010000154.1, on the reverse strand, counting down.
GCTGTGTGTTATTTTGGTGCATGTTTGTGTTCATTACAGTGTGAAAATCCCCATTTCTATGGTGATAACAACACTAAACATTGATGCAAAATTCATGTTTTCCTTCAGAGTTTGGTCAGACAAACAGATACTCCCGACCTCAAACTTTCATGGGTTGAGTAAACGTTCCTATATCAAACTAGATCAAAGAGAAGGTATTGTAAAAATGGCACACATTAGCTTTGATCTCACTGCAGAGTGAAGGTCCTCTGTCTGAAACCACAATATTACACAACTATTTTTGTATTAATTATCTAAACAATCTTAAATTAAGATACTTGGGAATTAAGAAGCAAAATCACACATGATTTTTTGTAAATAAAAAAAAATTATATATATATATACAGTCCAGTGCCCTCCACTAATATTGACACTGTGGATAAATCTGAGCAAAGGTTGCTGTGAAAATAAATCTGCATTGTTTATCCTTTTGATCTTTCATTCAAATAATTGACAAAATTCTAACCTATCATTGAAGTAAAACAACTGAAAATGGGGAGAAAACTTATGACTCACTATCTCTTTTTCCCTCTATGACCAGCTCCATGATGGCTCTTCTCCTCTTTAGTTCAGCTCACTCAGGGTTCAGGTCAGAGCGCTGGGACAGACATGGCCAAAGCTTTATTTTGTGCTCAGTGACTAACTCTTGTGTTGATTTGTGTGAACCCTCCAGGGCTGTTCTGATGTTTGTTTTGGATTATTGTCCCAGTTGAAGACCCAACGATGGCTCATTATAAGATTTCTAACAGAGTTTGAGATTTATTATCTGTTGGTATTTGATAGAATCCATGATGCCAATATGTCCAGGACGTCCAGCAGATATATCAAAAACACAGCAGTATACTTCATTGTACACATGGAGTACTTTTTATTGTTCTGTATATCAAACCCATCTTGAGTGATTGCTGCTAAAAAGCTCATTTTCTAGTTTCATCTGATCATAGAAGCCAGTCCCATTTGTAGTTCCAGTCCTGTCTGACAACTCAACATGCTGGAGATCTCGGTCAGAATCTTTTATCCATTACACTGAAGTTTACATTTAACCAGAAAGACTTGTTCAGACAGTTTCATCACGTTTAGCTGGAAAACAGCATAGTGCTGGAAATCAGTAGCATAAACCAACGTGTAAATCCAAAACTGCACTTTTCAGCCAGATGTTTTTTCAAATGGAAGTACATCTTCTGTGAATTTAAAAGAGAAACTCTTTTAGACTCTTCTGGATTTTTCAGCCTTCTGGGTAATCTGTAAAACCAGGCTAAATCTAAAATGAGAAATCAACATCTCTCATTGTATGATGACCCCTGACTCTGTGGTTTAAGGCTCCACCAACTTCCAGATGACTGTGTGTGTGTGGGTTTACTCACTGTAGTTATACTTGTGGGAAATAAATTGTCCCCAGACGTGAGCTAAATCGGACAGAACCTTCATTTGGGAGTTTTTAAAATTCTAACCACGCAGAAGGTTTTCTTTTATGCTGATTTGTCAGAAGTCCTTTTAATGAGCATTATCTAAAAACAATACACCACTACGGCAGCTCTTCATTTAAGTGCATGTGTATAGGGTGCTATAATGATTTTTCTCTTTTCAACATTAGTAAATATAAAATGTTGCTGTTTGATTTTCCTTATACAGTATATAGACATTTAAACTAGTGCATTAGCATAAAGTTTAACTTGGCTCATTCTGTCTAGTGCTTTGACAGATGTGTGTGTTTAATGTGTGATATGATTCCTCAGCACAAAACTTTAATTTTAAAGTCATATCCTTATCCGTAAATGTGGCATATTCATGCATGGGTTTCTATTTTAATAAAGGCCCCTCCTGAAAGTCTGGATTAAACTGATTTTACTGAATGAACGGTGGCGGTTGAGAGGGGGAAATTAATAAGTAGCGCACAATATTATTAATTTTTGCTAAAAGATCTGTTAATGGATGTTAAGTTTATGTTAAAATATAACATGTAATTCAAGCATTTTTGACTATGTATTCATGCTGAACATGCGAGTTGTGTTTTTCTTTATCATCTTCATTATTATTTACTTTTACTTACTTTTCTTTTCTAGATTTAAACTCTCCATTGAAACTGTGCTTTATGACTCTTTTTGAACATAATGTATAGCAAGGATATAGATATATTCACCATAAAGGTTTATAGCATTCATTTGGCAAGTCTGTTTGAAGGACAGCATTGGGCAACATGTGGAATTTGTGCATTTTGTCAAAAAGAAAGGCTCTTTATCCAATTAACTAACTAATTGATTATCAAAATATTTGTTAGTTGCGGCCCTAGTAAATTGTATCTACACTCTTAGAAAAAGAGGTACAAAAGTTGTCACTAGTGGTCTGTAATGAGACCCTTTCAGTTTGGACCATACTGCATACTATAAGATACCTTAAGGTGCATGTTTGTACTGCAAGCATACATACTTTAGTACTTAAAATGGTACATAATAGCACTTTTTTTCACCCTAGTGACAGCTTTTGTACCTTTTTTTTGGGAGTGTACTGCATAGCCTTTATAGACCCACATGTGTTTGTGCGTGTAAAAGTTTGGAGCGCTTGTGTAATATTCTAGATTATAAGTATGCATGCATGCTTATTTTAGGTGTCCTGGTTCTTCCAGATGGAGATCTCTTAATAGACTGTAGAGTTCTGAGATTTATCTGTGCACGTGTGTGTCTGTGTGTGTGTGTGCTGGTGTCCCTGCTTGGGTGTGAGTGATTTTCTTTGAGGTTTCGTCGTGTGCAGTAAGTATGCAGTTTGGGATTGAGTCTCTTAAAGAGCAGCTGGTCGCTAAGGTCATACTGACATCACTCAACCCTGCAGAGAAAATTACAAGACCAGAACCCCTGCTTTCCTCAGCCTTATTTCATGTGGGATGCAGTACATGTTTAAAAGAGTTTGATGTGAGTGCTGCCGCGTTAGGGTGTGGAGACTGGTTGCCAGGGTGTTGCTTAGGAGGTTTTTGCCATTTTTAATGTTGTTGCTATGGTTTTAAATATTATTTAGACAGTTTACTGCGTAGTACCGTATCTAGTGTATTCTGACTGGTTGTCAGGGTGTTGCTATGCAGTTGCTGTAGTGCTGTAGATTGTTGCCAGGGTGTTGCCATGTTGTTTTTTAAAGCGTCTTAACCATGTAAATATACAGTTGCTAGGCTTTCCAAAAATATTTAATGTAATCTCTAAGTTGTTTAAATTGATTACCAGTGTACCTATGCAGTTGCTATGGTGCTGTGGATTGTTTCCAGGGTGTTGCTATGTTATTTCTAAGGTGTTTTTAAGCATGTTTTATGTAGTTGCTAGGGATTTGTTTTTCCTAGCCTGTATTTTTAGCATGTTACTATGCAGTTGCTAGGGTATTCTAGTTGTTTACCAGGTTGTTGCTGTGGTGGTGTGGATGGTTGCCAGGGTGTTGCTATTTGTTTGCCAAGGGCAAAATTGTCATTTTTTTGTTGCTATGGTTTCAGTGTACTGAGCATGTACATAGAACAATGTCTAGTTAATACTGACTGGTTGTTGGGGTGTTGCTATGGAGTTGCTGTAGTGCTGTGAATTATTGCCAGGGTGTTGATGTGCTGTTTCTAATGTGTTTTTCTAAGAATGTATTTAAATTGGATGATATGCAGTTGCTATGGTGCTGTGAAATGTTTTCAGGGTGTTGCGGTGTTATTTCTAAAGCTAAATGTTGTTTTAGCATGATGGAATGTAGTAAGTGTGTCCTTAGTTGTTGCTAGGGTGTTGCTATGCAGTTGCTATGGTGCTGTGTGTGGCTGCCAGGGTGTTGCTATGTTAGCTTTTTTTTGTTTGTTTTGTTGTTTTGCATGTTACTCTGTGGTTTCTTGGGTTTTGTTCAGCTGTTTTCTGGTCCAGTAATAGCACTGCTCTCTTGATTTGAGGAATTATTCACGTCTGGAGTCAGATGATGAACACACTTAACTTTATTACTAACTGTTAGAGGTTTCATCACGTCTCTGATAAGGAATAACTGCTCTATGTGTGTGTGTGTGTGTGTGTGTGTGTGAAGAAGCTGTGCGAGATGCAATTGTTTGTGTTTGAATGGGTTTTGATCTCTGTCCGGACTGAATTGATTTGTTTGTCTCAGGAGATATTCTGTGGTTTTCTGCAGCGCTGTAGACGTCTTCTCTTACACGTCTTACACAGATTTGAAAGGTGACTCTGCAATCGTTTGTTCTGTTTAGTTGACTGGTGTGAAGTGTGTACTTTACAGCAGGACAAGAAATGTGCATCATTGAAGGGTTTGAAGGATCCGCCAGTCAACATTAAATCAATATTAATGTTACATACAGTATCAGCACATATATATAAAAAAAGTTATGGTACATTAACAACTTGTAATAGCTGTAGAAAATTAATTTTTATTATTATTATATTATTTATTTATTCATTTATGTATTTTGTTTTAATTAATTGATTACAAATATATTTTTTTTAGCATTAATTATAAACCACATTGTTTGTATTTATTCATAAATTGTTAATCTATTAATTTAATTGAATTTATTTGTCAGTGTTTAGTCATACTACTTTCTCATTATTATTTTAATATTTCAAATGATAATTTTAATAGTAATTTTAGCATTTTTAAGGCTTTTGAATTGGAAACTCATTTCTTATTCAGCATATTTTCGTAACATGTTTTCTTTAAAAGAAGAAACTTTATAATTGTCAGTTATTAAAAAAAAAAAAACCCTATGAAAAATAAAAAACTGTAAAAATTCATTTTAAAAAGGAGTCCGTTTTCTTGCTGCTAAACATAGATATTTTGCTATAGTTGTCACACAGCTGATAATTTGCATAAACATTTTTTATTAGGTAGTCGCTGTATTTTAAATCACTGAAAATTGTTATAAACTGAACGGACAAACCATGATGGCGTTTATGATAGTCAGATAAAATTAAATAATGCCATGGCAAACATATAGAAACTTTATGTAACTAATAGTGTGGTTAATTTTTTTGTGTGACTAATTCTAATTCAGTCATAATAGCCTGTGGTCCCTGGTTGGCCAGACACTCATGTGTGATGAATATTAATTAGGTGGTGTGATATCTGATTGGCTGTGAGCTCTGGCCAAGAGCTTTATTTCAGTCCGGTGCCAAAGCAGCCGGTTGGCAGGCGTTTCTGCTTGGTCTAAAGTTTGTTTTATGCATCTGGCTACTTTTTGCCCTTCAAATAGTTCATCTGCCAGAAAGTAGATGGGATGTGTTTTTAGAGGTCATGGGTCGTGATCGATTGTATTTGGCTGTGTTGTTGCAGTTTCTCTCAGAGACGGAAAGCTAACATGTTATGATTTTTCAGAGATAAGCTTTGACCGTGAGAAACTGATGTGTGTGGTATGTGGTCTCGAATGTGTGAGTGTCTTCTTTGAATACAGGTTTGTGTTGTGTAAGTGTTTTATGTAGCACATTTACGTGCAGACAGTCTCATGCCTGCGTATTCTTACTGAGAATGAAACTTACGACTGTGACTGTGTGAACAGGTAAAGTGTAGAGAGCAGTTTCCCAGAAAACACAGATGTTCAAAAGTTTGAAGTTCTTTTTTTAGAAATTAATACTTTTTTCATCAAGAATGCAGTAAATAGAATTTATAATGTTACAAAAGAGTTATGTTTCAAATAAATTCTGTTCTCTTCAGCTTTCTATTTATCCCCCCTCAAAAAAAAGAAAGAAAATAAAATGTATCCTGGTTTTCATATGAATATTGAGCAGCACAACTTTCTGAAGACTGAAGTAATGATGCTGAAAAATCCCCCGAAATAAATTACATTTGAACATATATTCACATAGAAAAATTATATTTCCGATTTTTAAAGCACATCTCAGCGTAAATAAATGCTGCCTATATATATTTTTGAATACTAGTTTATCTTGAAGCTGCTAGTTAATGTCTAGTTAATATCTGCATCATTAATGAAACCCTTAGTGTTTCCAAACAGGTTTCTTTGTGCTCCTCCCCTCATCTTTTATTTGTCAGGCTCACAGATAGCCCCGCCTCCAAACCCACATCATTGGCTGAGTTTGAACACAGCAGAAACTATTTAAATTTAAACGCACACAGCAGCTGTCATGTATTAACTGTTGTTGAACTCGCAGGGCAGTTCATTACCTCAACCTTTTCTGTATTAATATCACGCTTAAAGTTTGCACACTGAAGCATTTTAAAACAATTAACCTGTAAAGGTGATGTAGGAGAGCCAGGACACCTCCCCTCTCTCTCTTTCTCTCTCTGTCTGGTCAGCACTTGTCTTGTCTTGACTGTTGAGATGAATAATATCAGCCAGATGCTTTTTGGCAGCAGCTCCCCATGCGGCCGATCCAGAATGGAGTAGCGTACGGACACAGTTTCCACTTTGCTCATTAGAAATGACAGCCAAAGGTGCTCTTAGAAGGAACTGCAGTCTCAAGGTGATTTTTAATCAGGCAGAACATGCCACGTCCTTTAGTTCAGTGCTCATTTTACTTTGGCTTGAAAGATGATTACGGTTAAATAAAATCTAAAAAGTCTTTTGTTACTTAAAACAAATGTTAACTGAAATAAAAACAGAAATACAAAACTTTGATTAAAAATCTAAATGAAAATGGAAACTATAAAAAAAAAGAAATCTGAGTGTATGATACTTTTATTACAGTATGTTTTATATTATTATATTATATATATATTATGAAAAATCTATAAAAACAAAAAAAGTAAACTTTCTAAAATTAAAATACAAAACAATATTTTGTTACATTTAATTATATGCATTTTATTACATATCTGTCCTTACTTTAATAATGATAAAATAAAACTGGTCTGTTGCTTGTTCTTTTACAAACCAGAATTAAATTTTATATTTTTATTTTTTACAGGAAATGCAAGTGAAAATGCAATTTCTCTGATTAATATCACCCAGTGTCACTATCATCAAGAAAATGTTATAGATTTGAAAAAATAGTTTATAATAGTTTTTGTATATTTTGAATTTTATTTACATTTTAGCAGTTATTTTTATTTTTTTGTTTGTTTGTTTTTAAGGTCTATATAGTTTTTAGCCATGGTTATGTCAGTTTTACTTATTTTTGTACATTAAGTCAAACTAAATAAAAATGAGAAATTATTCTATTGCAACTAATTCAAATAAAACAGGTTAGTTATTTATTTCAAGTAAAAAAAATGTATGGTTTTATCTTTAGCAACTATAATAACCCTGTTTATTATAGTTACAGAGGCATGTCATGAGCAACAAGGACAACTTACCAATTATTTTTCACACCCAGGGCTGTCAAAATGTTAAATGCATGCACTGATGTGTAAATTTATACTGTATATATATAGAGAGAGAGAGAGAGAGAATTTTCTACAACGTGGATAATGAAGTAAAGTAAAGTATCCCAATTCAGATGCTCTTAAATAAAAATCCTTCTGACATGTTTTGAAGGCAGCTAAGCGACAAGCTCCCAGATAGTTAGATTGGAGGCTCCGCCCACAGACCATGTGTGAGAAAAGTGGAGGTGTTAAAGTGCTTTGGTTTACGACGGGGTTTTCCACCGAATATGTGCATGAGCGTGTGAGATTACGTTTTGGTTTTCTTGTGCAGGAAATACAGTGGTCTTATCTGAAACACTGCAAAGCATCTACTGTATCTGAGTTTACTGTAGTACATCATGCAGTGTGTGTGTGTGTGTGTTTAGTGAAGTGGGCATAACAGGCACTGACGCTCACATGCTGGGCGTTCACAGGGGCAGCGGACACTTTGTTTTACCAGCTTCCTTTGGCACAGACGGTCACGATGCGTCTGTGCGTGTATTTTTCTGTAATGGCTTACAGATACAGTCTTTTACATTTTGTTGCAGATAAACTACAAGCTCTGCAGGAACTTTCTGCTAACTAGAAGCCTCACAAGAATCACACTAGTGTGGTCACTAGTATCTGCTGCAATGAAAAAATCACACGTATCTGTGTCTGTATTAGAATAAAAGAGCAATTAGAAACCTCTCTGAAGGCCAAACATTGTTTATAACAATATACGGTCATTACTGATGAAAAAGGATGCTCAAAAATATAGTTTTACCTGATCAAAATATTTTTGGGAGCTTGGAACAACTAGAAAAATTCATAAAAAAATCTGAAAATGTTTTTTTTTGTTTTTTAATTGAATTAAATATATTTTATAAATATATTTGAAGAAAATATTTATAGAAAAAATAAGAAAATACAACAATATATGAAGACTTTTTATTAAAAGCCCTATGTCATTTATCAATTAAAAAGTATGGTTGTTTTTTTTCTATCTCTTAAAATGTATGAAAATGCGGGTTATTATTTTATTAATTCTGATGATTTAATAATTTAAATCATTTATCATTTACATGATAAAATATAAATTTGCTATATATATAAATTGGATGAGTTCATATATCCAGGTCATATATATATATATATATATAGGGTTAAAATTTATTATAAAAACATATTTTTAATACTCTTAATTTCTATTTTAAAACTTAGTATAAATAAACAAATCACATTAAAATTAGACTACCTCATAGTTTTACAATTGTTGAAAGGGTGAATTAAATTAAGAGATAGCTTTAATATAAAAGAATCTATTATAAGATGATAATAGCTTCAGTCAGATGGTCTCTCTCTGTGTAAATGACCAGAATAAGCTGCAGGTCCAGACTTCATGTTGTCTTTGAGAGAAAAGAGCCGTGGTCCAGACAGACTGACAGGAAGAGAGAACGGAAACCAGTGTGAGGGAAAGTGTGAGGTTTGGGTTCATGGAAGAGGACAGATGAGAAGAAAATCATCGGAGGATCTGGCAGGATGTGACCAGCGCATACAGGAAGGACATGGAGAACCTCTGTTGTGTGCGTTTGTTCAAGTGTTGATCTGAGTGGATGTATGAGAACAGAACATACTGTTGTATGTGTGTGTATATGTATACAGTATATATATATATGCTAGTTATGATCTTCATGTGTGTACGGTGTGTGTTCACATGTGTTGGCGTGTTTTCACACACGTGTCCTTGCTGTACGTCACAGTAAGCTGAGGAAAGTCAGAGCGGTCATCACCAGGCCTGAGGGCAGATGTTATCATGCAGATCCAGGAAATGAGCAAAGAGCCGAATCTCCAGAACCGTCGGCTGTAATTCCTGTTATACTGCACATTTTCATCTCCCAACATTTATGGGTTCGTTTATAAGATACAATAATAAACTCACATTTTTTAAACATTAGTTATCATAATGAATGGGTGGAAATAGTTTTACTTTATTGAATTGATTCAGGAAAATCCTGTTATTTATTTATTTTTTAATGTTTTAAATGGGATCTAATAATATATCAAATATAATTATTAACTTACTTTTTTATTTTATTTATTTTTTTTACAGATTTTAATCATGTTATTTGGTCTTTTATCACAATATCACAAAAATGGATATTCAGATTTTTTTTGTGTGAATTTAAATGAGTTAAACCGAATCTAATTATGGATTTATTTATCCAATAAAATAATAAACTCACGTTTTTAAGATGTAAATAACTGATCACACTTTACAATAAACTGGTTTATTTTAAAATCATTTTACAATTTTTTTATTTCAATTTATTTAAATAAATATTTTTGAGAATTATTCTTTTTTTTTTTGTTAAATGTAAATACTTCAAACTGAATCTGTTTACTTAGAAATATTGTTTAGATTTTCTAATGAAAGCTTGTAACTACTCTCTATTGCATATAATATAACATCTTTATATTATTAACAATAAATGTGATAAATTCAGTGATGCTTTCCAAATGATGGAAAACAGTATAATAATATATACAATTTATTTTGAACTTTCCACCTGTTCATATGTCACTGTGTAAAATTACTACATTAAGAGCTTCTAATCCAGCTGTAATTGATCTGTAGTCATACAAACACATTGTTTTAGTAAAAAATATTCACGCAGTATAGAACAGGTGTTTGAAACTTCACCTGTAATAACCAGAAGCAGTGCTTACAGGAACTGAGAGAACTTGTCTAAAGATTGTCCGTTTTAATGAAACGCTTCAGATTTATTTTAAGGATGCGTCACTTTGCGATGTGAACTAGGGTCAGTAATGAAGTTATGGGAAGTCAGGGCTGTGCTGTGGAAACTCAAGGTCAGTCGCTTGTGTGTGTGTGTGTGTGTGTGTGTGTGTGTGAGGATGAGCTCATGTGTGTGACTGTAATTGTTCTTTAATGAGCCGTAAAACAGAGCCATGCTGCTCTCCTTCACCTCTCCTCTTCCTCTTTCTCCATCCATCTTCCTCCCGTCACGTCCACATGGAGCTTCACATTGAATGCTCATTTGAGAAAGTGACCATCTATTATATCTTCGGTGGAACTATTACTTCAGTTTTTAATTGCACAAACTTTAGGTGATTCTCGCTTTAAGTCTGCAGTGTGTCATGGTGCAAGAACGAGATCTAGGTTAGGGTTTTATGCATTTGATGCATTACACTTTTATCCAAAGTGACTTATGTTGCATTAAAGTTATGCATCTCAGTATTTTTGTCTTGTTTCTCAATATTCCTGCTCAATATTCCTAAATCAATACACACTTACTTGACTCAAGATATTAAGTTTTGTTTGCAGAAATAAATATCAAAATTATTATCAGTATTTTAAAATAGAACTCATTTCATTTGATCTTTTTTTTAATAATAATATTATTAGGTTACAGTCTGAAATATATCTATTGTTTGCTAGATCAGTTAGTGTTATATATATATACAGTATATATATATCAATTATATTTTTAATAATAATGTTTTCTTATTACTTTATTGTAATTTTGAAGTTTACTAATTTTATAATTTGTATTGATGTTGTTTTTTTTGCTATTGCCATTTGAGTTATTTTAGTGTGGGCTCGGTTCATTTGAATGAAAATGTGACTTTGGCCACTTTTGGTTGTTTGATGGGTTTTGTTTTTTTTCGGAGCTATTTTGATTTAAGAATGTATAGGTATTTGGACTGGAAACAATTATGAGTCAGAAGCATGACTTAAGTCACTGGATAAAAGCACAATACGCCAAATGTGTAAAAATATAAATTCATGTTACGTAATTTTACACTATGCAACTTTAATGCAGTGCAAGTCACTTTAATTAAAAGCATGCTGCACCAAATGCGTTAAAATTGCAACATAACTTAGATTTTGATCCTCTTTTCAGTTCTTCATTAGTCCTCTCTCTCTCTCTCTCTCTCTCTCTCTCTCTCTCTCTCTCTGTAGGCACAATGCGTCCCGTGCAGCGTAACTTCTACGACCCGTCCTCGGCTCCAGGCAAGGGCATAGTGTGGGAATGGGAGAACGACTGTGGCTCCTGGACGGCGTATGACATGGAGCTATGCGTCAGCATCCAGAACGCCTACGAGAAGCAGCACCCCTGGCTGGACCTGAGCTCTCTGGGCTTCAGCTATGTGGTAGATTTCGATGGGATGTCCCAAACCAACCGGCAGAGCCAGAGAAAGCGGCGCATCCGTCGTCGGATGGACTTGGCCTACCCTCTCATCGCCGGATCCATCCCCAAATCCCAGTCCTGGCCGGTGGGCACCAGCTCGGGGACGCCCTGCACCTGTCAGCAGTGCATGCTGGTCCACAGCACAAGGGCCGCCTCCAACGCCATCCTGGCCCTGCAGCAGAGGAGGAAGCTGTACGGGACGGAGGGCGGAGCCAACGCTGTCGTTAGGCAGAGCAACACCTTCGCTGGCACCTCCCTCTGGTCACCCACGACGACCGTTGCCAGGGGACACCATAACAACATATCGGTGGGAGGTGGAGGAGGTGGCAGGAAGGTGGAGATGAACTTCCCGTGCACTCCTGCCATCGTGACACTGCCGTCCAATCACACGCTCACTATTAACGGACAGAACAATCTGAACCGGCCGGGAACACAGCGGATCACAGTGACAGCAAGCCGAGGGTCCGTCCCCCCGGGGTAAGACATGATTATGTGACATGATTCTGCTGTTGTCCAAATGTGTTGGAAATGACTTTTCTCTCTCTAGTTTACCCAATAATGAAAATAGCCCATGTTTTACTCACTCTCAAGCCATCCTAGGTGTACAAGACTTGTACAAATCCAATCTGAGTTATATTAAAATTTAGATATTGCAGCCATTTGCTAAAATCATCAAAATGAATCAAAGTTCATTTCCCCCCCTCATTAATGTACACACAGCACCCCATATTGACTGAAAAACACAGAATTGTTGACATTTTTGCAAATTTATTAAAAAAGAAAAGCTGAAATATCCCATGGTCGTAAGTATTCAGACCCTTTGCTCAGTATTTACTAGAAGCACCCTTTTGATCGAATGCATCCTTTTTTTCACACATGGATTTGGGGATCCTCTGCCACAAAGCCCTGACTGGTGGAGGGCTGCAGTGATGGTTGACTTTCTACAACTTCCTCCCATCTCCCGACTGCATCTCTGGAGCTCAGACACAGTGATCTTTGGGTTCTTCTTTACCTCTCTCACCAAGACTCTTCTCCCCCAATAGCTCAGTTTAGCTCTAGAAATAGCTCTAGGAAGGGTTCTGGTTGTCCCAAATCTTCCATTTAAGGATTATGGAGGCCACTCTGCTCTTAGGAACCTTAAGTGCAGCAGAAATGTTTTTGTAACCTTGGTCAGATCTGTGCCTTGCCACAATTCTGTCTCTGAGCTCTTCAGGCAGTTCCTTTGACCTCATGATTCTCATTTGCTTTGACATACATTGGGAGTTGTAAGGTCTTGTATAGACAGGTGTGTGGCTTTCCTGATCAAGTCCAATCAGTATAATCAAACACAGCGGGATTTAAATGAAGGTATAGAACCATCTCAAGGATGATCAGAAGAAATGGACAGCACCTGAGTTAAATATCATAAATATCATAAATGTCACAGCAAAGGGTCTGAATACTTATGACCATGTGACATTTCAGTTTTTCTTTTTTAATAAATCTGCAAAAATGTCAACAATTCTATGTTTTTTGTCAATATGGGGTGCTGTGTGTACATTAATAAGGGAAAAAATGAACTGCTTTTAGCAAATGGGTGCAATATAACGAAGAGTGAAACATTTAAGGGGGTCTGAATACTTTCCATACCCACTGTAATTATCACCTTAGTGATAAAACTAGCAAAATAAAAACATTAAGGGAGACATCCAGGTTGTATCTAAAGAGCAGAATATCAGTGACTTGGACTTTTTTGTAAGCTGAGCTGAGCTTGAAACCATCCAGAAAACCCCAGCATTATGGTGACTAACTTTGTACAAACATGTACTATTAGCATTTCCTCTCAGTTTCAAAACAAATGAAAGAAGTGTGGCTATCAATAATATCAGTTTCTGACAGCAGAGATCTTTTTAACTAGTCACAGACTAGTGTGTTTTTGTTTACTACGATCAGACAAAGGATCGGGTGGGTTAGATATAAAGGGGGTGTGTGTGTGTGTGTTTGTCAGGGTCACCCGTTCTGCTTTCCCCCCTCATCACTTCACTGAGCACGTGAAGGAGACCGGCTCCCCATGCAAGTAGAGAATGAGAGCAATATGACTCGGTATGTGTGTTTAAATGTGTATTTGAGATTGAAGTCGTAAAGATATTATCTTTGGAGAGCTGGGGAACAACAAGCCTTTCTGTGCTGCAGTGTCTGTTCTGGCCATATTTCATTGAGCTGACCTCTGCACTCTACCACCGGCTGACTTCACTACTGCCTGGCAACCAAATGACATTATAGCCTTCTCCACCAATCAGGGTTTTGCTCTGAGTCAGAATGAAAGCAGACCCAGCGTGCATGACAGGTAGCAGCACTCAATAATGCTAATAAACCCAACCAGTCACTGAGCGGGAATAATTACTGTAGCTGCTGCTTGTCTTTGTGTTAGGAAGATGAGCAGCATTAAGTGCTTTGGAGCTCAATTTTACCTTATATTACATATAGATGTAAAAATGTGCCTTTGAAATGAATGGCAATGTTAAATAATGCAAAACTGAAGAGGGCTCTTCACAAATGACCATCACAGCCCATGTATTGATCCGTTCACTGCAGTGTGTTCCAGTCAGTGCTACAGCTTACAGAGATGCTGCATCTGTCATGTGAGAGGGCTTTGGAGATTTTTTATCTGAAAATGTGATGCATTATTGCATCATGCAAATTAAAAGTCATCGCTTTATTTCAAGAAACGTAATGCTATGCTGAGCTTGAATACTTGATATTGATAAATTGATATTGTACCAGCTATATAATTAAAACTACATAAACACACTTACTTTACATATGTTTGTGTTTTTTATCAAATAGAGTATTGTGCCTTTATATATTACTGCTGTCAAACTATTTATCACAAGTCACAAGTATTGTAATTATATTAGAATTATATTAGAGTATTTGTTCTCTTTTTATTAAAATTGCCATGCGAATATTGCACACTAATATTTGGATTATTTTTAGGGCAACACATAATTAATTTTGTTAAAGCAAAATATAAGTCTGGGTGTGGGAGTGTGTCTGGTTGTGTATTGGAGCAGGATCTTAGAAACTCTGTGGATTAGTTCAATTTGCGGTGGCTATTGTTCAAGAAACGGGGGAGGAGAGAGTTAATTAGGATTGTTAATCCTTCTGTTATTACAACGATGTCTTAACCCTCATTTAAACTCACACAGACACGCACACACACAGAGACCTTTGCAATTCTTTAACAATGAAGCCTTAACGATGTTTCTGCAACCTCACTCCTCTTACCATGAGAATTCGGTCTGCGTGTGAGTGTGTGAGAGAGTGGTTTGGGGGGGTCACAGGTAGGATTACGACAATTTTCCGACAGCCTTAAGGGGATTTGCTTTGATATGGCCTGAATCACCTGGCCTGTCGCGTGAGAGAGCCGGGGAAGGAGATTAATGACCACTCACACACACTTTAGCTCTCGTGACGAACCAGGTGATTCAGCCGGTATCAAAGCAAACAGACGAGATAACATCAGGAAGACAGCAGTCCTTCCCAATGCATTTGCATCGCAGCCCAGTCAGCGCTCCTCCAAATTACGCTTGCAACGTGTCTTACGAATCCAGAAGCGCTAAAACAGAAAAGTCGGTCCTTCCCGAGCCCGCTGGTTACTGCAAGCCTTCAACGCGATGTTCCTGGAACTCCCACGCTGCGTAATCTGCTCTCATCACAACTGCTGCATCACCAAACATCCGCCGGTTCTTCGAAAGCTCCCTCTTAGCGTCAGCCACGCTTCCGCTTACGTCCTGCTCAGGGAAAAGACAGATTAAATGCAATTTTGATCAGTTTATGACTTAGTCGCAGGTGCTATTGTCTTCTTGAATGGAAGCGTTTGAACTGCTAACCCCTAATGGAAGATTTCCGCATTCGTTTTATTGTAACGACTTGCTTTCATTTCCATCTCGCAGGCGTTTGTAGGTCTGGCCAGCAGAGGTTGTAGTCTACCCTGTTTATGGTTTATAGACTTTGAAAGCTCTTACAGTGATATTTCAGGCATGCACAGTTGTGCGTTTAAAACAGCTGAGATTAGGCTTGCATTTGCAGTGCCAGTTGCTTGTTAAATGCCGTTGCTTTCACGTTTTTTTGTTGGGTTGGAAGACTGTAAATTGCGTGTTTTCGAACCACTGACTCCAGCTGATCGCGCGTCACCCGTTTGGATTGTGTCTGTATGTTTCTCTGTCAGTGTGCGTGCAAATGCATGTGCGCAGTCCAGTCCAGTTGTTGCATGCAGCCGAGACACAGATGGTCTTCAGTGATACCACATTCCAGAGCCATTGTTTAAAGAAGGCAAGCCGGGTTAGATAATTGACAGCCACAGCGTGCATGAGCGAAACCCTTCCCCCAAAGTCTAAAACGCACAGACGCACATGCACACGCATTGTTCGCAGCACGCGCCCCCTTCTCTTTCTTTATCCAGCACATCCCGCCCTCGTGCTCTCTGCGCCTATGTCTCTCGCCCATTCTCTCTCTCTCTCCTCTTGTCTGCTTCAGCCTAGCAGCAGTGCTCATGCTCGCCTCTGATTGGCCGCCGGGCGCTCTTTGTGAGCTATCCGTGGCGTGACGTCGCGTTTGTGTGTGGGTCGGAGAGGAGTATTCACATCACGTATTCTGTTAGCTTTTTCGTTTGGAGAGGGGGGAAGGGGGGTAGAGGAAAAAGAAAGAGAGGGAGGAGGCTATAGTGCAGCAGTGATAGCGATCACACTGCCTTTAAAAAAATGCTTCTGTGTGTATGTGGTCGGCCATGAATTGGAGGAAGTGAGAGAGAGCGTGTGATCGAGAGAGAGAGAGAGAGAGAGGCTGGGAGGGCGAGAGCGAAAGAGCGTACGAGAGCTAATGTAAAACAGGATTAAGAACACAAGATGGCTTCCTGAATGGACAGAGACCAGAAAGAGAGAGGGAGAAGAAAAGAAAGATAAAGAAAGACAGAGCGAGAGAGAGGTGGGGGGGACGCAGAGAGAATGCTTTGGGTCTTCTGATGGGGATAGCTCTCGCCACCGACGAGCAAGACGTGAAGGCAGCGAGGCTGAGTAGGTAAATATTTATTAGCACAGGGAGAAAATGACGGACAGTAATGGCAGGTGGGGGGGGGTAGACTCTGAACGGCTTCGGTTTATTAGACAGACTGGGGTCAGACGAAACTAGCTCACATTCAAATGACACACTGCTGTGTTTTAGATCATTACTGGCAGCACTGGAGAAATGTAAAGGACAGGAACAGCATGTTCCATTTTATGAGCTTTGTCATAATTCTGACGAGATAAAAATGACTCATGTGTCTTTTTGTGTTTCACACACATTGGATGTTTTTCTATTGTCATTGATCTGTCCCCCCCCCCCCCCCTTTCTTTCCTTTTCCACGGTTGTTCTGGAAGGTGGAGTATTCTGAAGACTTAAACCCCCACCGGTCTGTAATCTCAAACCTGGCTAAAGAGGTGAGCTAAAAACCCTGTGTCCAGCTGTCTGTGTGTGTGTGTGTGTGTGTGCGCCTTGCTACAGTAGATGTTAACTCTTTGATATTCTCCTCTCCTGGGTATGAATCAGGCATGGCACGGTGTTTTGAGCTGTGGTTTTCGCGTGACTCAACAGGCCCAAAGCGTGCCCAGATGCAGCTCGACAGCTGCGTGTAGGCATCCACCTGTGTGCTGCAGGTGCGACTCATGTTTGTGGCCTTCGTTTCCAATCCCATGCACGCTGGTGAAGATTCTTGAGCGGGGCGAAAAGACGCTAGCCTGGTCTAGGCCTCGGTTTAAAGAGACCCGGGCTCTGCGCTCATTGGAAGAGATGTAGGCGTGAGCTTCTCCTGGCAAAGAGAGAGAAGAGATGAGGAGGAGGAGGTGGCCTCCCTCTCTCTCTCTCTCTCTCACTTACTTTCTCTTTGGCTTTATCTCGCTCGCTCGGTCTGTCAGTCTGTCTGTCTTCCTTTTTCTCTGCGCTCTGTCAAGCCCAAGAACAGAGAAAAGAGTGGCGGGGCGGGATTGCCAAAGTTTCCAGTCATCTGAGGTAAACGGAGTAAAAGTTAGTGGGTCACACAAAGGCACGCATGCGCGGTGACGCCTCTGTATTTGTGTGTCCGTGTCAGCAAGCACGTGGCGGAGTGTTTATGGAATGAAGTTAGCGTAGCGTCCGAGTTAAGAGAGACTCGATTGGCCTTGAGGTCTTTAGGTGCGAACTACACTCAGCGAATATGCTGATTTACACGGAGGAGAAGTCAGAAACTGGTGCGAATCAAGCAGACAGTCTCGACAGCACCAGCCCTCCTCCTTACGCTCTCACCACAGAGCGCCAGAAGTCACTGTTTATATATCTACGTTTAGTCATTCAGCAGACCATTTTGTTCAAAGAAATTAACAACTGTGGACAGTACATGCTATCAAAATCAACAAAAGAGCAAACGCTATGAAGTATTGGTTAGTACCATATAAGAGATGTTTTGTTATGAATCAAGAATGTGTATTCATGCCAGATCATCTCTGACCCACTCGTGTGTTCAGATGCATCATCACTAAGTTCCATACACCTACATGCACTCGTAAGGTCTTGCATAACCTCACTCGCACGCATGGGTTTGTCTTACTTGTCTTACCCGCCTAGTGTCATAATTTTGTTTGGGGATTACCAGTTGACCAACGCGGCCCTCCCTGTCATGCTCCGCTGTCGCTCGGCCGCAAATTGCCAGTTTGTCGTGAGAAGACGGCTCACATCATTGCTCATTTGCTCTCTAAATACTTTGGATTTGGGTGACTGTGGACCGGCATTGTCAAGGCATGTTGCTGTGATGCAACTCGTGCGCTGACGTAAACGTTATGCTGTTATATAATTGCTCTACTCAGAAATCTTGAGCGGTACGGACAAAATAAAGATCACTTGAGGCTCTCTGAAGAGGTGTTGTTTCTGTGCAGTGTTTCTTTCCTTTGGCTTGGCTTCCGATTGACGTAATGTGCTGGGGATAACCAAAACATGAAAGTGCTCTGCGATTGACTATAAAAGCTGACTCTGCCCTACTGTAAGTGTTTGATCTGTGGGGTGGATGTATATCATCACCCCTTTTATTCGCAAAATGGGCTCCGAAAGTTGCATGGGAGGCAGCACCACATTAAAGAGCTCATGGAAAGTCTGTAGTAATGGCTCGTTTGGAGGAATCCCCTGGCGTGACGGGAAGGGGTTAACGGTGACCTAGATTTTGCGGCAACAGTGAGTGGCAGATGACATCACGGCTGTAATTATAGTTCAGACCCGCCCATGAGGCCGCTCACGTGACGAGCTGTTTGTGTGTCTGTAGTATTTGTGAATGTGTGCTGCTGAGGGGAAATGGTTTGCCGGCGTTTAAAGTTAATTTGAAAGGCAGGAAGCCGCTTGTTTTCGTTTCTGAAATCATGCTTGCGATGTAATCCACTCTGAAATAAACCGCTTGTTTTCTACACAACACCGAGAGCTAACGGAGACGGAACTATTGAGAAAACGGGATGTTAAAAACGGGATGTCTGTGTGTGAATTATTTTAATAAGCTGACGCGTTGTCAACTTTCGCACACATGACCTGAAAACACACACACACACACACACACACACACAAGCTTTACTCAAAGCAAAGTTTGCGCAACATTAGATCTGTTTTTTCCTGTCTATCCACCCAACCAAACATACCAAAGTCCAGTGAGTGATCTGAAGAGGATTTTAGACCAGTTTAGAAGGCCATACTGGTTGTAAACAGGCTAGTTTAATGATAAAAACATAACAAACATGTATACTGATTTTGTCTACTAATATCTACACTTGTTTTTGGAGTTTTGGGGCAAACATGCAAAGATTTTCCATTTAAGGTAGTGATTTTTAAGTAAACAGTTCAATCAGTTCAGTTTAAATTGGCTTGTTTAGAAGAACAAAAAGCGTATTCATGAATCAAACATGCAGTATAACAACATCAGTCAGGAAAGCAATCATAATGATAATGTAACAAACAGTGCTCTTTTAGCATTGTCATGTATTAGCTGTGCCAGGTTGGGATGCGCAAACAAACTAAAATATTTAGATACTGCTACAGTGTGTTTTTTACAGTATCAGCCAACAAATGGCTTGTGGTCTCTACACATTAAGCTGGTAAGTCTGTACCAGAAAATAATTTTAACTTCCAAATAAATGACACACTTCAGCAGACCATGCATCCTGTTTTGCATTTTTAAATGTCAAGTGAGCTGGTTTGTGTGCGTGTGTGTGTATGCAGAAAGAGCAGATGTGTGAGAAAGGTGTTTACATTGAACATACTGTATGTGGGATTCTTCACAAGACGGGTTAAACATGTTCAGATGATCTGTGAACGCGGCAGCTTCAACTATCCACTTCTGATCAAAGTCTTCTGATAAATGCTTGCAGATTCTTGTCTGTTTTTGTAAAGAAACTGCTCTGTGCTGAAACATCATGAATGCACTGAAAACTTGCATCTGTGTGCAGATGCTTTCAAGATAATACAGCAACTCATGTAACTTGGGTAGTTGAAGTGGTCGCATTTGATGTTACATGTTTGATACTAAAGTACTCCTGGTGACAGTTTAAAATAGGTTACACTTGTTAGCTATTGTCTTTTCCCTCAATAAATGCACTAATAATAGTTAATGCAGTAGTTGCTAAGTTTAGGAATAATGAAAGGAATAGTTTGGGAGTAGTTCTGCCGAACACAGAAGACAATATTTAGAAGAAAGTTTGTAACCAGGTTGTTTTGGGTCACCATTGACTTCTGTAGTATTTTTGGAAGTCAATGGTGACCAGAACAGCCTGGTTACAATCTTTATACAAAATATCTTCCTTTGTGTTCAGCAGCACAGCTACATAGAGCAATGGTGGGGATTTGGGATCAGTGACAGTGTTTGGGCAAACCTGCTTGAAAACAGGCGTTAGTTTGGTGACTCTAGTGGCAGACAAATTGCATATTAGAGGAGAAGTTGGTCGTTAGGCAATATTAGTTAGAAGTGCATTGAGAAGAGAGCATTGCATTGTGGCCCAGGACTAAAATAATGCTCTCTTTCCAGTGTCTTTGAACCCTGTGTACATCAATCTGTTGTAAATCCAATTTCACATGCGTTCACCTGTTTGCCCTTCACTGTGGCTTGTGGCTTTGCATCTCCAGAGGAATGGGTGACTGAAATACTGCAGTTAATGAAAAATGGATGGAGCGGATGTACTGTGGCACGTCAGATGAGAACTGGTTCAATAACGGTGTTATCTCTCTCTGTTCATCTTACCCCTGATCCCCGGTGATTTGTGATTTCTGCATTAGATCTATAGATATATTATACATATAAAATATTTGCACATGCACAGATCTCTTGCTACTTTTTAGTTTTGCTCCCCATTTATTTGATCAGTGGAAACGGTGATATTGTTACAATTTAAAATAGCCATTTTCTATTTGATTTTCTTGATTAATAAAATTCCTTAATGTTCTTAGTGTATACATTTCTTTAAAACAATCCAACAAAAATGCATGCATGTGTATCTAAATTGGGCCATGCATGCATGAAAGGGAAATGATCTGATAGCCGGAGGGCGTTTGTGCTCACTGTATTGCAACTGCATGTGAAAGAGAAGCCGAGACAAAACGGCGCATGCAGTGCTGCAGTGTACTTTGTACCGTTTTCAAAGAGACCCTGGCCCTTTAAGAGCAGCTACGCCTGACTTGAACATATGGGGAGCTAATCTTAGCCTTACTCCTGAGAGAAACAAGGCTGGCAGCCGGCCACTGTGCAGAACTGGGGAGATAGTATTCTCTCTCTCTCTGTTACTGCTGCTTTTGTGTAGAAGTTGAACAGAATAGGGTTTTGGGGTTATTAGTGCCACATTTTTGCCCAGCGTAGATTGAGGTTCTTACATCTTTTGGTATTATTTTGAGGATTATTTGTCAGCCCTATGAGAGTAGCTGAGCTTAAGTGGGTTTCTTCCCGTTATGAAAGAGATCTGCATGATGTCGTCCATCTCCTTCAGCACGATTGTCTTTCAATTCTTCTCTTTCAAGCGTCCATCTGCTATTTTCTGCTCTCTCGTATGCACCTCATCAGATTTCACCTCAGTTTTTTCCCCTTCTCCTCCAAAACTTTTTGCACAAAGAGCACTCTTTAGGCTGTGTTATTCCTCCGTCTCATACCTCCTCCTTTCCCACCATCTTATTGAGTGATGAGGGTCGCTCCTCCCTTCCCTTCCCTTCCCTTCCCCCTCTTTCCTTATGTCTTTTCTGCTTCGCTTCCCCCTCACTTTCTCTCTCTCTCTCTCTCTTCCTCTTTCTCTCTGTCTCTCTCTTTCCCTTTGTGAGTATTTGTGGGGTAAAATGAGGAGGGGTCTCTCAGCTGAGAGGTGCGTGCTGACTTGCATGTGCCATGTGTCAGGCAAGGCGAACTATGACAGGCTCACACAGACATTTGCATTCGACATCCTACACCTACCTAACTTGCCCTGAAGAAAGAAGCATCAGGTCAGGGATGCCAAAAATTTGGTGCACGCATAAAAAAAAATAAAAGCAGAAAAGGATGAAAGGGGGGGTCAGAGAACAATAGACAGAGCTAGAGAAAAGGGAAATTCAAAAATAAAAACTTGGGAATTCCAGATGGGAAAAAACATAAAGGTAAGTCAAGAGAAGCAGAAGCGGATGTCTTGATAGCCTCAATGACCGTCTGAGCCATTCATGATCTGCCCCAGACCCACTGCACTCGCTGACCCTGAGCTCATTTGCATCGGTGTGTACGCGCGCGTTTGAGTGTGTGTGTGCACGTGTGCCCTCGCACGCAGCCGTATACATTTCTTAGAAAGCATGCTTGCTACTCTTCCATGGTTTAGCCTCTAGTTGGGCCCCTGGTTTAGTACACACACGCTTGACTTGTGCATGTGAAAGTGTTTGGGATCTGGACTAAAGAGTTTAGTAAACAAATAGAGAATGAAAGGAAGCAGGGTATGTGAGAGAGAGAAAGGATCTTAGGCTGCTAGTATTTTTTATCAGATAATAAAGGCTTTGAGTCAGCTGTAGTGCGTAATATCAGAAATATCAGTTTACATTTACATTTTTCCTTAAGTTATAATAATCCAGTGAGATTTTAGTTTGCTCCACACAGAGATCTGATCTGATCATCATCAGTCTGTCTGGAATCTCAATCCAGAAGAACGGTGTCTCCAAGATGCTTTAAGAAAGTGCTCCAAAGACGAAAACTGGATGCTCAAAGCAAATGTTGACAAAGTCTTAAATCTATTAATGACATTATATTTGACAGCAAGCTCATGTGACAGCATTTTAACAGTGCCTAAAACTTTAACAGCGCTGCAGCTTTGGAGGTAGCTTTCTTGAAGCGTCTTGAAGTTCTCCTGGATTGAGTCCGTCTCAGTTTGTTCTGTTTCATCTTGTCATTCCAGACAGTCTGAATGATGACCAGATCAGATCACAATTCTTACTGGAATATTACAATTATTGTCAAAATGAATGTTTGGAAACAGGAACTGATATTTCCTACTGACACGCAGAAGATAGAAATAACTGACATGAAACCACTTTTTAGCTGATCAAAATACTTGAAGCCTGAATTTTGCACAGTACTGTACTGAGAATGCAATATTAAAAAATAACAGTATATTGCAATAATATATTAAATCTCACCTTGCATGAATAATTTGACAGAAATGATTGCTTCACTTTGCGTGCCTGTGCATTTGTGTTTCCTATGAGTGTGTTCTGTTTTCTGTCGGTGGTTTTGAGTAGGTGGGGATTAGATTTTCTTTCTTTCCTTCTCTCTCTCTCTTTTCTCTTTTTTTGTAATTGTGGGTGATTTCTGAGCTGACAAGAGCAGCAGATGAGTCACTGACAAACCAAAAGAAGAAATCATCAACTGCTGCGGTGTCAGTCATAGTATTTCTGAGAACTTCTCAAGTTTGAGAGTAAATAGTGTAAAACTGAGAGTTCTTCATCAAACATGAGTATTGTTTTAGATATTGCTCGTAAACCGTTGTTTAATTATTAGTCCTGTTTTCCGAAGATGTGACAATGGAAATCAAAGCCTTCTGAATCAATAGGGAAGGTCGTTTTTAGATTTGACTCATTCAGGTTTTTTCAGCAGTTGATGCCAACACTGACTTCTAAACAATCGGGTGTTAACCTGTACAAGTCTCGGTCTTACTAGACAAGAGCGTGATTTATCAATCTAATTTTTATAATGAAACATTTACAAGCATTACAAACACTACATACTGATTAAGTTCCTCTACACTCCACAACAAATCTTTAAAATTTAACAGTATTGCTGAAAAAATGAAGTACAGTAGCTATAAAATTACAGTGGGTACGGAAAGTATTCAGACTCCCTTAAATTTTTCATTCTTTATGTCGCAGCCATTTGCTAAAATCATTTAAGTTCATGTTTTTTTTCCTCATTAATATACACACAGCACCCCATATTGACAGAAAAAAGAAACTTTGTTAAATTTGTTCTTTGTTAAAAAAAAAGAAACACTTATGGTCATAAGTATTCAGACCCTTTGCTCAGTATTTAGTAGAAGCACCCTTTTGATCGAATACAGCCATGAGTCTTT